>NQLW01000012.1:229164-245280 GCA_002312845.1 Kalanchoe fedtschenkoi
ATCGATGGACGGGTACTCTACCTTGTCATACATAACAATCCATGAACTCGATAATGGAGCTCAGATTTTTGTCATGCAACTGCAACTAGTAGTCTGGGCCAAAAATAAGATCCTGAAAATGCCCTTTTTCGTCCTTCACCAGTAACATAAAATGGTTCTGGACCTATACACAAATCAAATTACATGTTTTTTTTCCCCATGCATTGCCTTCTATCTATATACATCAACCACAAAACCAATCTATACCTGCCACACAAAAAACTCACAAACCCTCCTGGAGTTTTTATCATCTTTTTCTCGCATCGCACTGGCTCACTAGATGCAGCATTTGCCGAAGGGTCTATGCTGGCAGGAAATCTGTTTACAAAACCATTCATCAACACTCACATCTTTCATCTGGTTTCTACCCCAAGCATCAACTTTCGTCTACTGGTCACAAACCCTCATTCAAGTTTTCTTGCGATGGGAAGATTGCTCGACCTCCAAATGGTTCTAAGGAATAAAAGATGCATCGGGGGCAAACTGTACCTTTATGCATACAGTTGTTACCCTTTACTCATTGAAGCTCTTAGGCTCTCATCCGGTAGAGTCCATGATACTAGATGTCCTCCTGAATCGCCACTCAGTAACTGTTTCAAATCACTCGTGACATGCAGGGCCGTGACCGGATGTTTATGTGATTTGAGTACCTTGTGTAGGACCAACCTGTATTCAGGTACGCTGCCTAAATTCAATCCTGTGTGGCTGCTGCCATTGGGCTTCCTTTGGTTTATCTCCTCCTCTGAGCAATGAATCATTTGCCACACTTTAACAGCTCCACTTTGATGTCCTGTTACATACCAGTTCGTATCCATCCAATCGGAGAAGGTACAACTTGTCACCGAAAGAATGAAGTCTGACGGAAGTTGAGATGTATTGGCAACAGCAAGGCAGTCGCCATTAATTGTCCATATAGCAAGCATGACTCCAGCTGCTGTTAGAATCTCTCCAGTCAGGTCATTGACATATAAAGCCGAGATCGGGACTGGGAACTCAGGAAGCTGTCTGACGAAAACCAAGGAGCTGAGGTCCCATAAAATTACAGTGAAATCATCTGACCCGCTGACAATGAGCATGTAAGGCTGGCAAACATGCAGACAAGTAATTCTGGCCGTGTGGGAACAGAGAGCTTTCTCCAGTTGCAAGTTTCTTATAGCACGGGGCCCAACCTTGGTGATTCTCCAGATGCAAACTAAACCTTCTTCACCTCCTGTTACCAATATATGACCATCATGACTAGCACCAGCACACTGGATTTGACAGCCTCCATGAAGGTTCTCATGTGTTGAGAGGAGTCGGTCCTGATCATAGCTGATAAATCTAAAGCTTCGGTCAGGGAAACCCCACGCAACATACTTTGTGTATGTCCTCGGCTTCAGCAAAGTGTTTGTCCCAGCAACAAGTATCTTTTCATTCACTGTTACAATTTGGGTGATGGGTGATGAGCTTTTCCGTACATCATGGGGGACTATATAGGCAGAATACTTCAGCGGATGAGGAACTAGCTTCTTGTCTGGTCGTCTTTTTGGATGGGGTTTCAAGAAAAGTTGCTTCGGTGTTTGTCCGAAGTGATTGATCTGTGCCAGAATAGAAGCCTTCATTGCAGGATCTGTCACGGAATCTATATCCACACTTCCTTCGTAGGTGTAGTGGTAGAAGACATTGGTTGCTTCTTCAGCCGCCTGTCAATTGAACAAACAGAAAAAATTCAATGAAAATTTAATCGAAATCTCATGATTCCCAATTTCCCACAAATTGATCAATTTAATTTATCAAATTACAATCCGCAAATGGCATGTTAATGTCACTTGCCTAGCCCTCAGCACCTTTAGATTATGTTTTCTACAGTGTGTGAAACTAAAGAAAAGAAACGCAGGACTCAACTTTTAATCAGGCTCTGACACACACACACACGATCATAGCATAAAATGTTTCATAAAGCAAAAAAGGTTCCAAGCACAATCATGGAATGAAGTCAATACACACCTTTCCTCTCTGTTTGTGTCCAAATATGAGGTCCATCCAGTTATGCAAATTCTCTGACACATAGTCACACTCCAGCGCCTCCCTATGCTTCTTGATGAACTCTCTGGAACTGCCCTTGGCCCATGGAGGTAGCACGACATCCCCAACCTAATTACACAATTTATTTGTCAGTCTCGAGTTGGTTATAGATATTAATGAGGATCAAAGCTCACCGACAAAGAAAAACATTCATCAGCATCTCTCTTCTATTAATAAAGTGTTACAAGTGTTTAAGTTGTAATTCCCTCACAGCTACCCATTTACCAAAACACAGATAAACTAAATTTCGTAAGTGTCACATCTTACACCAGTTCAAATACACTAAAAATGATTATGGAGTAAATAAACCTATATTCTTATGAAGTATCACATTTCTCAAATTTATCATAAATTATCTTTTCACTGAAACAAAATAAATAAATAGAATTTATTCAAAACATTCAGAGAAATTTGACAGCAGGAGTGGAGACCTCTCACACAGGCAAGCAAAAGACAAAAAGAAGTTAAACTGCATTTTCTCAATGACTTCATATTTATGGAGCATTTCAGAGAAAAATTAAACAGATGTAGACATACCTTTTCTCCTGATTGCTTCTCTCCCAAATCGAGATCGAAATGGTTCTCCAGAAACTCAGGCATATAAAAGAACTCAGGAATTAGCTCTTTAACATCAGATGTGTTTCCTTTCCCTGCGGCACTTGACCAAGTATCTTTTATATTGTTAAAAAGGCGATCAGCATGGTCAAATGAACCTCCTTGTAGCTTCTGATTCTCAGCACTAAATGGTGGAAGACGTAATAGGTAGAATAGGACAATCCCAGCACTGGAATAGTGAGAGCCATAATGAAATTTGGGAACTTCTGGATCATCCCAGCTCTCATATCTGAAAAAAAAAGCAATTATTCGTACAGTTAAGAGGAAATGTGGCCATATCATTGGAAAAATAATGAAAACTGCTTGAACTCTGAGGCAGAGACATCAAGATTCATACTCAAAATAGTTAAAGATTATATGCAATTTCTATTATAATCCTTATCCATGAAAGCTAGAACATTGTCCACCAAAATGTTAACCTTTTCTTAAATTCATCTTCTCCTTCTAATGTTTGACAGCCCATTGGTTTATCAAGCTTGCGGAATGTTTTCGGGTTTGTAAGATCGAGACTATCACTCTCATAGTCAGCAAGGACCCATGGAAACACTGGGTATTGTGTCAAATCACTGTATCCTCGTCCAGCAAGGGTATTGAGGTGCATGAGATATTGCAAGTTGCTGATTTCACCATTTTGCCACCTTTTGGAAAATGATTTAGCCATAATTTTGAAAAGACGGCTTCCCTCGTTGCTTTCTTGCTTCGCTGAGCCTGAGATCGTGGTGTCCAACCTGATGAATCAATAATGATGAGGAAATAATATATCGGCTTGAGCTTGAAATCAATATAGACAACACAAAATTTCAGATACCTACTATGAAGAACATGAGTTTGAGATCCAGCTCGAAAAAGGGATGTAATAAAAACTCACATTTACTTTATTATAAAAGACAGCGAGGTTATTTTTATCTTAAGAAACACTGAAATGAAAACCATTTACGCGAACTCAATTCATGATTCCTAGCAGTAATTAAACATACAGAAAGATTTTGAACGAACATAACCTTTGCACGATTCCGTGTCACACGCACGCAACAATGACTTCACACTATGCATACATCTCATCCACATTTTAGAATTTCTAACATTTGCAATTGACCGTCAGTATTCGCAGTATCTATTTGCCATGAGAAAACTCTAGTATACAATCAGTTACACATGTTCTAGGAGCAATGAGAAAAAAAAGTTAAATAGCATGCAAGGGTGTGATAACTGATAAGTCCTTAATCCGGACAAGGTCCCCATAAGTGCACAGGGTGTGATAACTGATGAGTCCTTAATGCGGACATGGTCCCCATAAGTGCACAGGTAAATTGTATGCAGCAGCAAGATGAAGCACAGAAAAGTAATAAAGATTGAATAAAGATGTACGAAATCATACATGGTGTTTCTGGGAAGATTCATAGCAACCAAATTCTTGAAGACTTCTTCCCTCTCCCTTTTGTGAAAAACAAGGAGATCGTTGCAGCCATCCATGCTGAAAATCTCAATTGCTACAGGGCGTAACTGATAATCTCGTTTTAGCATTTCATGGACACTATTGAGCTTCCACATGCGCCAGGGATGAGGTACAGTTCCACCAGTGCAAACTTTTTCCTTTCCCCATGCGCCACCATTGAAAGCCCACGCCCTACCCCCTACGCACGATTTTGCTGTGACACCCCAAGAGGAAGTTGACTTGATCTGAAAATCACTGCTACCAGTAACATCCTTCTTTACACCCAAAGCCTGATCAATAACCGAGAGTTCATCTTCGCCTTCCTTTTCACAAATGCAACCCGTTTCGTCGATGTAGAAGTTCTCAATTATATATAGGCAATATTCTCCAATCAAAAATATTCCATCATGTTTATCCAGTCCCACAACTCGCTCGCAGTTGTATCTAAATCTTATCTTTTCAAAAGGTTCTAAGTAAGGTCTAATTAAGTAATCTCCATTATCATGCAGTTCCTTTTCTGACCTATCATCAAGAACTTTAGTCTCCTCCATTCTAGCTGATGATGACTGTCTCGGGGATCCAAGTTCGGATCTTTCTAGTATGCTCTCTGATATTGGAACAGATGCTTCACTTGACTTTACTCCAAAGTCAAGAGCAGAATGAAGGCTTTCATCATTGACACTACTAGCTTGGTCTTCATTCCATCCTGTTCTGGCTGAAGCCACATCTTGAATATCATCAGGCTGTCTAAATGATTCATCGTACAGCTCACTACTGATACCATTGTCTTTTGCAGTATCAGTCACCAGCTGTGAACATGAATCTGACTCAGTTCCAGAGCCAGTACCACCATTCTCAGATATATGTTTGGACATATCAACTTCACCTAATTCAAAATCACCAGTTAGAACATTTTGAATAGTATCAATAGTTAATCTGCAACGCTCGAGTTTCTTGCGCATTCTATAGGGACCTTCTATTGGACAAAGCTGCCATTCTGGATCCTTCGTGTCAGAAGATTTACTTATGGGGAATATTCCTCGCTCATGCACAAGTTGTTGAAGATGACTTTGCCATTCACTCTCGGCATGCAGTACCCATCCATACTTATCTTGACGCACAACTCTCAGCTCAGTAGACAATGCATCTCGCACTAAGTCAAGAGCATATCTGCGTTCATTTATCTGTTCCCAATGCTTCTGATCAAATTTTGATTTGTCTCGTGATCTTCTCCCCATTTCTCTCTTGCGACGGCTCTCCATACCTTTGATTCTAACACTGGGAAATTTAACAGATCCAGATATATATTGCATCCATATTATGGCAGCACGCTGCTCCAGTAATTTACTTACGACTTGTTCAGAATCCCTTAACCACTCAAAAAACTCTGGTAAACTCTCGGTTAACAGCTTATCAAATCCGCCGCGAAGTGCATCAAACGGAGACCCTTGGTTGGCTTTAGAAACAAGCAAGTCTTCTAAAGCAGCCCTTCGATGTACTAGCAAGTACTTGATAACGTCAAGGGCAGCCAATTGGGCATTTCGTCTCCCATCACGTAAGAGAGAAATGAGATTCACACAGAGGCAACAGTTAACGTCATTGTCAAGGTTGCTAGGACAGAAGATTATCCTCCTATGAGCAACCAGTAACTGTAATACATCGCACAAATCAACTCTTGTATCCCCTTGTGCAGAATTCACCGAAAATTTACTAGATTCAGCTTGCAACCGCAACCTTGAAAGAATTTCATCTTCACCAATACTCATTAAAAATGAGGGCAGGAAACAGTATAATATCATGCGGTTTGTGTTTTTAAGTAATGCCAGCATGTAAGCTTCCAATTGCCTGCTTCCTCTACCAATTGATAAAAGCCCTTTACCAGCAGGAGACGCATCTTCAATTCTTCCTTCTTTGTTAGCTAACTGTAACATAGATAACATAAACTCCAGAGTTTTCAATACAGCAGCTGGCTGAGGAAATGCACCCATGTAGACTCTATCCACGATCATCCAGCACAATGCATCCAAATTTGAGGACCAGCGACTCTTATCAAGCCTTTTCTCATCTTCCTCATCATCACGGAGAAGGCGTCTTTCAACAAAATTCATAACTCGACTTAAGCAAAGGCCTTGAAAAATTAGCATTGATTCGGCATCCACATATAAGGGAACAGTTTCTAATATACTTTCAATAATTAGAGTTGCTTTCAACTGCTCTGTTACCAAATCTGCCAAAACTTCAGCAATGAAGTCTAGTACAGCGGTGGCTCCAGCAGAACATGGGCCACCTCCGTAACCACTGTCGTCCATTTCAAGTAACATGTGCGAGCTGACAGAGAAATATGTATTTGAAGCATAAGATCCTTGCATGCTGGATTTCAAATCCATGGATAACTCATTCTCAGAGGCAGATACATAAGATTCCATGGAGGGAGTAGCAGCTAACTGAGACCTTGGTTCACTCTGACTTGCACTTCCTAACCAGGATGTTAATGCAACAACAGGAGATGAGAGTTTAGAGTTAGACCTCTCAGATATTAAAGGAGAATCAAACGTTGT
Source organism: Kalanchoe fedtschenkoi (assembly GCA_002312845.1). Classification (NCBI taxonomy): domain Eukaryota; kingdom Viridiplantae; phylum Streptophyta; class Magnoliopsida; order Saxifragales; family Crassulaceae; genus Kalanchoe; species Kalanchoe fedtschenkoi. The sequence continues at coordinate 235,876 of NQLW01000012.1, forward strand.
CAATGATGCGGAACTCTGTGAATCTGCTTGGAGTGTATGATCTGTATTGTCTTTGCTGTTACCAAAACTGAATTTACTCGAGCTGGAGGATGCAGAAACTTTATCAAGGAATTCTCCATCTACGCTTGGAGCTGATTTAGCATCTTCGTGAACTGATGTGTTCCCTTCCTGCCAAGGAATGACCGTCATTCTTTCTGATTCCTTCATAATTTGGATCATTTAAAATGCAGATGTGTGTCATCAGAATAAACACTAACCTGGCTTGGAGGAAAGCTTCCACCGCTCAAGGACGTCGCGACTAATTGTTCCTGTCCTTGAGGCTCGTTGGAATTTGTCTTTTGACTTACTGCTTCAGCAAGATCATTTAAGTTTTTATGTTCTGCTCTTTCAGACAGTTCCTTCGCCATCTTAACAGCATAACCACACCTGAAACCACAATTGCAGTCAACAGTTCTGCTTAAAACAAATCACAGCACTGCAGACCCTTGATAGCATAAAATATCAAAAGAAGAAATCATACAAAAAGCCATAACAAAGACGGACCTAACACATGAGAAATATAAATCAACGCATCCTTCCAGAAAATCAGTTCGTCTGCATACGGCAGAGAAAGGCTGGCACATCTTCGCGAGGTCAACCATGAATCTCAATACAGATGTGGCAGCTGCAGGTGCAGATGCCTCACCGCCCATGAGACGCGCAGCATATGTTTTGTGCATCAGAGCTTCACCTTGAAGATCACCAGCAATGTCAGAAAGTCCATCTACAAGCTCTGCAGCTAGGCCAGCACTGAATTGCGAGAAGTTGCCAGTTTGATAAGCAGTCATTGACTGCATACTTAACCTATCAAATGTAGACTTTGTCATGGCTATCACAGAATCGAGCAATTCAACAAACTTCAGTTCTCCGTATTGTCCATCACTTGGCATGAGTGCATGGAAATCAATCATGCGCACTTCTGGTAATCTTGGATAAACTGGCCTTCCAAAAACCAAACAAAATAATATATAGTATATATCAGGAGAATCATAGAAACTTGGCAGGACACGTGCCAACCCTTGATATACTCCACTGGCTCTAAACTTCAGAGAGAATGTGGAAGAAGATGAAATACTAACACCAAGTAGAGTCATAATCCACCTCATGCTTGTTGGATGAACAGCTTCATCAAGGAAATATGTTATCACTTTTGATGAAACTATTTTATGCCACTGCTCAAGTAACTCTTCGGACTGTATCGTTACTTGCAGATCAATGAGCATCTCAAGCAGCATATTCCTTACAATAACATGTTTACCCATAGCTTCACGTTGTATTTTATGTCGATCCTTGAGAATAGGAGGATCAAATGACATGATAATAAACCTGACCACATGTTCCAGTTCAGATGCCAAAAATCCATCTTCTAAGATTACCCCAAGTAGTACAACCAACTTTTCTAAGACCGGAACTTCAACATCACCGCGCTGTAAAGTGACCAGTAAATGCTGAACAAGGTTGATACGTCGCAGAATTGTGAGGTTATGATTCCTATACCAGTGCATTGACACTAAATGCTCAAGAAATCCAAGAAGAGCAATTTGAATCGAAATTGGAGCAGTAACCCACAGAGTCCAGTCCAACAATACATGTTCCACCATGTCCGCATTTGACAAGACAATACAATTTGATGTTTCTGCCGTCATATCTGGAGTTTCAAGCTCAGACATATGACTAAGAGAATCTTTTGCCGCTGAAAAATCATCCAAATCTCCATGCGATCCAACTGATGAGAATTCATCACGGAATTTCAAAAGGCTGAGATCATCAAAGCTTGCGTCTGGAACACTAGTAGAAGGCGATATACTAGTTGGAGTGCGATAAATTTTCTTTGGTTCAGAAAAGGAAGCTTCACAGGCAGCGATCTGAAAAAATATTTCTAGAGAATGCATGTCAAATAATGACATTCTACGATGAAGAAATAGAGCTAGCAGATGGTATCCTCTACATGTCTGCATGTCTGCCACATTCTGAGGATTTTGATGGAGAGCGCAAGCAAGCAATGTCAAGGCCATATGCAGCATGTCCCGTGTTTCAGCAGCTTCGACAAGAGCAAGGATGACCGAGATTCCACCAACGGGACGAATACTGTCACCAATCACACACTGTCTGCATATATAAATATCACCCACAAGACGACCAAACCGTGGTATTCCTGTACAAGAAAAAACAAATGAAAGAATCAGATTTCTTCCTTCACCATCTCGAACTAATAGTTTAGTTATGAAATTATATGTGATGAGAGATGAGCAAGAGGATTCTAGCACAGACCCCCAATTGGAGAAGCCGCAGCAGACATGGGATCGACAAGATTGAGCATGGATAGAGTTCCAGCAGTTCGAAAAACTTCAGTACATGTCCCATCAAAAGCAAAAATAAGCTTCTTTCCAGAAATTTGTATGGAAAGATTTCTCAGCCTGTCCATGTCCCAAACAATACCACTGCCATCTGATTTGTAATTTGCTAGCTTATTGGTGTTTTCAAGCTTCTGAGCACTAGAATTCACAGCCAACTCTGTGTCCAAAGAGTCTAATATGGCCATACTACCCCCACCACAAGCCTGGTTGGGAACAAAGCGTAAAAGGTCGGTGTCTTGGAAGAGCCCTCTATACCCTTTACCAAGAATATACATGAAACAGATGCAACCAGATGTCAGAACCTCTTCAAAGAGATAACAACTCCGAAGTTTCCAGGACAGGTCGCTAATCCTAGAACAGTTCGTTGGAGTTCCAATGGAGACCTGCAAGGGCTTCCCAGCAGGGGATGGAGAATATCCCAGTTTCCCAGTATGCCTCAGCTTTCCATTTAGGTATACATATGCAATACTAGCTTGGAACAGACCCGCAAGGGCATTTGGTTTGCTGTGAACAATGGCAAGGTGATGCCACCTGCCTTCGTCCAGTTCCAAACCAGCAAATGAAAGGAAGGAAGAGTTGCTAGTGGTTAGTGTTAACACACCATTTTCCTGAATATAAAGTTCTGCATAGAATGTGTTCCCATTATCGGCTGCCCCAACAGAAAATATGCGAAGTACATTTTCTCCTTGGTTTGGTCCACCAGTTGCTGCCCGCCTTTTTAGTGGACCACCTTTTGAAGACTCTGTTTCTTTTGCTGGTGATCTCATCAGGTTGCGGAACTGAAACCAACATACAAATGAATAGCCAGCAGCAGGAGGCCATGATCTCTCTCCAAGGGAAACTTGAACAGATGCATGGCCAATCTTACTCATGTCCATTTCGACAAAAGGTGCCAGAGAGACATTCTCTGATGCCATGTCTTCCATCAAAACTAGCCTCTCAATCATGTCAATGAGTGCATGACCACCACCCATTTGCCTAATATGCAAAACATATCTAATAAGAACTCGGAGTTCGGAGGAAGATAACCTGCAAACATAAAAAGAGCATAATCATCATACAAGTGAACAGTCACACCACAAAATCTACTTGTGGAAAAAAGAAAAATTGCAATAGATGACATGCCCTGGTGAAAAACACAAACCACTATTTACCTATATGCCCCAAGGACTTCCACAATCTTTAAGGCATGTAACAGCAGAGGAGATGAGCCAGAGAGAAAAGGTTGAATTATCTCAAGTAGCAGCTCAACAAAACCTAATAAAATCGAATTAAGAAAAGTTATAAACTGCTACATGCCGAGAAGAAAAAGAAGAATGTACAAACAATTTCAGAATTATTACCAACAGAGCTGAGACTTTCTTGGTTGTAAGGCCCAGCATGGGCCAGCTTTTCGATTAGGTTTAATAATTCTAACTGCACTTTTGGAGTAAACAGCAGCAGTGATCGGATGAGCACTCTGATGGCACCAGCATTATATACCCGCTGCTTAGCAGGATTGAACAAACCACCCTGGACAGACAGTAGATGACCAACTGCAGCGTCTGAACTATCTGACATGTCAGTCGTCAAGAAAGGAGGAAGAACTATTTCCAAAGCAAGTTCCAACATGAGCTGTATGATCAACTTTTCACACTCCACGCAGAGCAGGCCAGATTCAGATAGAAGATCATAGAAAGTTTGAGATGAGATAATTGTTTGCAACTTTGTCCTATTGACAGCATTATCGCTGACACCAATAGTCACAACCCGCATCAAATGTGTAAATACTTTACAGTGAACTGTTAAGTTGATATGCTCAATAGTTGCTTTGTCACTCTGGAAACTGTGAGGTGTGGTTAACAAGAGAGAAAACCCGGTGGCTTCACCAAACACCCTCTGTGCTGCATTATTAACCCCCATGATACGCCACAAGGCTCCTAGAGTATCACATACAGCATCATACTGAAGCTTGTGTTGAGACCCTGCAAGATTTGTTACCATCCCACTCTTAAGAACATCGACCAAGGTACCTAGTTCTTCAGAATGAACCTGATTAAAATAAACATATAGATGAATCTCAGCCATTGAAGAGAAGTTAGGTTGTTCACATTATCACTTTATTTGAAATACTCCCTTTGTCCTCTTATGCTTGTGTATTTAGGAAAACCTATTTGCCCTTTTTTTTATTTGTCACTTAACAAAATCGAGACAATAGATACTTCAAAGCAAATATAAATACAATACGAGAATTAGTTAATAATCTCATTCGATACCAAAAAATTTAGTTTCTCAAAAGATTTCTTATAAAATGTGCAACATCCTTAAATGGCAAATTAAACAGGACGGAGGAATTAATAAGAAACTGACCATATTTTGTAATATGTAACCTGAACATATTAAAGCATGTACCAATCGCAATTAAGAAATTTGCACTCGGCTTTCATGCACAAAGAGAAAGAAAGCGTAAAGCTACATAATAATTGAGAAAATACATTCATGCTAAGGAAATATGACTCTCCTGACATGGAATAAAACTACAGGTGTGTGAAAACGTTATCACCTTTGCAAATAAGATTTACGAAATGGAGGCACCATAAGGGAAAAAAATTACAATTAACGTATACTCACCTGTGAAACATCTTCAGCTATCAAACACTGCAGAACTCGTAAGACTCCCTGGCGGTGAAACTGGGATGCCAAGAAAGGGAAGACAATTGACATGCCATCAGATGATCTAAATGAAGCTTGATTTATTTCAGACTTCTTTAACAAGGATGCCAAACATTTCCATGCAATATCAATGGTACCCTGAACTTCAAAAATAGGGTGCTTGCCAAAACCTGCCTCTACCAGCTTAGGTGACAATATAATGGTATCCTTAGTGTCTAGATGTTTTTTGAAGTCACTTGAGTTTGATTTTCCATCCAACTCATCAGGGATGCCAGTATGCTGATCTGAGCCCATAAGAAACTTGTTTTGTTTTAGATCATCTAATAGAACTTCCAGGACACCAACCTCTCGCAAAACTTTCTGGTACTGCTGATCAAACGACAGGAGTTTATCAAAAAAAGACAGTATGGCGAATTTCAAATCAGATGTAATCGGTTGTTGCAGCAGGCAGCACAAAGAAAGCAATTCTTGCTCTGGAATGCAATTCACAACAGTCACTGCATACTCGAGAATTTTTAGTATAACATCTTGCAATGATACAGGAAACCCAGCCATATTGAGGATGAAGATAGGAACAGTTCGTAACTCTTGACATAATTTGTAATTTTCAAGATGGCTTGAGAATATCTTGAACACCCTATTCAGCACTTCTGCTTGTAGCACCCTACTGTCTGCCTTAAGAAAAATATCTTGCAGCATCCGGACAGCCTCAAGATCTTTAACTTTCGTGTTTTCCTTTTCCCAGATATCGTCAGAAATTCGCTCAGCAGATAATGTATGACTTTTTCCATGACTGCTAACTCGGGAATGAGAAGCTTTTATTCCGACAGCCTCTGCTGGACCTATTTGAGCTAGGTTAACAAGAACATCAAGCAACCTCGATAATGTCGGTGAGAGTTGTTCTGTCAAGTCGTCTCCTTTTTCAGTTACCATATGGGAATCACTGGCAGCAGCACTTTCAGTAGATGACTCAAGATTCACGTGTTGGATAGCCTGTAGTTTTTGCATGTTTGAAAGGGCTAATGCGAATTGGACAAGGAACTGATAGCCATGGGCATTATGTATGTCTTCCCTAAGCCTAACACCACCAGCCTCTGAAGGGACAATGAGCAGTTACAAATGTAAGTAACAAGATGAAGAAACAAACCAAAAAATTCTGTAGTTAGAGTGAATAGCTTTGGCTAAAAACTAAAATAAAATGAGCGAAAAACAAGAAATCTTCTGCGTATGGAACGATATTTGTTGCCTTATCATAATAACATGGATAAAAAAAAGGTTACCTGGTCTGTGAGACAATTCAACACACTCAAGTAATAAGTCTACAATGCCCATGGTATAGGCAGCATCGCCTCTATCGGGATTGAAATCTTTAACAGCTAGTAAAAGAATTTTAATCTGCAAATGTGAAAATGTTTATCAGGGCAATAGCAGATTGATAAGCTTCGCAAGAAAAGAATAGATCCAACTTAAATTGCTAGTAATCAAGCTGTTTTGAAAAGTTCCCTCTCGAATTGCAGGATAAAGTGAAGTAGAGTACTGCCATGTTCAGAAATTGTTGTTGAAGGGGAGCATATGAATGGGCTCAGTAAGCACGGATATTACTGCATACCAGTTGATGTTTTCGGATGTATTTTGTGGTACTACCATTGTCATTTGCCAAAAGAAGACCAAGAATCTGAAATATAAAACAAAAGTCAGCGAGATAAATAAATGAAAGGATGGTTTAGTCTTTCATCCGTTGGTAACAGGCATTCCTTTGTTTGTCTGTTTCGTTTTACTTCGTTGATCACTGATAGTTATTTTAAATATGTGAGCTGTAGCAAGAAGTCAGCCTTCCTTATTAACAACGGCATGCCCTCACAGCATACCTGCATTGCATGTCGATGAAGCTGAATAGTGTGTAATGCAACAAGACCATCCTTATATTGAGAGAATGCATTTGAAGATCCATTGGCTACCATTTGAAACAGCAACTGGAGAGAATTATCTTCAGCCAAACTTTGAGCAGCTGAAGCATGACTGGCCAATGCTTTCATAATGTGCACAACACTTCCCTCTATCTGCAAAAAGCAAAAGCAGGTTACTAGAACAGCAGTTATCAAGTGGTTTTGTTGCGGAGAGATAGCAGCAAGAACAACATTCATCCCAAATTAGAACGTAATCTATATAAAAGAAGCAAAAAAAGATGTTATCTTCCTCATATAATGAATCATGAACTTAAAGCTTCATGCACAAAAAGGACAAATATGCTACTATATTGGATTTTTAAACTGGACCTTGACATCAGCAGTTGTATAACCATCGGATTATTACCTCTAGCCGCCGAACTTGGCCAGAATCACTAGATGAATTATTTTGGCTATCTGCTACGCCATTATCTTTTCGCATTCGAGTGGCTTCACCCGGATGAAGAAGAGAATTCAATATGTGAATCAGACAGCAAAAAATTCCAGAATCAAGGAGAGATTGCTTGTCGATAGGCTGCAGTAAAGTAAGACAGCAAAGATCAGTGAATTCATATAACAAATACAAGAAAGCGAATGCCTGCCGTCGCAAAATTATTAGGGATTGAGTTGAGTTCGATTAATGACACACATAGAGAGCAGTAAATGTTACTAGATCTGATGTCAATGAATTTCTTGATACATACCCCAGATACAAGAACTTCCACAGCTCTCAACAAATTAGAACCATGACATATACCATCCTGCACGTGCAAAGAGCTTCCAATGAGTAGCAGAATAACAACGATGATACATGTAGCTGATGCTGTAGATAAGAAAAAATGATAAAGGATCTGTTGATTCATGAAACAGTATTCAAACCTCAGTGACTTCTGAGAAAAACCTCAACACCTCTATGACATCCAATGTCCTGTTTCTGCTGCTTAACTTTAATTTCTCTACATCTGTAACAAATGCTCTTCCAACAACAAACGAAAAGATGTGTGTTTCTACCAACCTGTAAATCACCAGTCACTATATAAGCACAAGGTTCGCAGAGAAAACAAAACGCGAAAATCCATCGACCAGCAAAAAATAATATGCAAGAAAAACAATTTAAAATCATAGTATCGTTCATTATCTTATGATTGATGAAGCACTTAAAAATGAGAATTTTTAAATACTTTTGCAAACTAATAAGCTGTTGAAGGGCTAATATTAGTTACAATCAAGAAAAAAGTGAAGTGCTCAATTAGTGAAATAAACAGAACTAAGTTACCAGTAAAATACAACAACAACGAGTAACGGTGAAATCAGTGGAATCAGTTTCTGTCATGAAGGAAGGGAATGCAAAAAAAAAAAAGAGGGCGTGCCAAGCAAGATGAAGTCGGCCCTACACTGCCAATGTATGATAAAGGAAAAATGTCAGGAATTCTGATCCTACATTGTAAGTAATTGAGGTACATTGGCATGTTGCTTCACTAATCTGCAAAATACATCTACCGTCATGTTTAACGCCACTTCTTTTTCCTGCATAAGCAATAAGGGAGAAAATTAGAAACTCAGTATTCAGATCATTATGGTAATTTTATGAAGTAACCAAATCACTGTAAATTACAGAATGTAAATTGCGTAAATTCATAAATTTACACACAAAAGCAGCACCTTTTCGGAGCCAGATGAGCGGAAGTCTTCCCAGAACCTCTTGAAATCCAACTCCAGAGCATGTTTATCTCTGCTGCACAATGAGTCAACAGATGAGGATCTTAATTAAGATTATATAAAGTAAATGATAGTAATACTTCCTTGAGTCACCCCAAATAATCAGTTTCTTCTTGCCTTGTCTCATTTAGTTAGAAAAAGAGCCAAAAAGTAGAGTGCTTACTTCTAGATGCCAATCAATTGAAAAATGAAAATTTTCTCATGAAAAAGAATTCAAGCATAGTTTCAGGTATGCACAATATCACTTGAGGTAACTATGCAGCCTCTTAGATTCATCATTTTGAAATTCTAGAAATTACACATAGAAATTCCTTTTTAAGTAAGAGGTATTGTCCTTAATGTATCAAGCTGTATCAGAGGTTGTCACACCAACAGAACACATGAAAATCACCAAATACAGTTCAAAGAAGAAATTGATTCTTTCCTAGACAGTAGACTAGACTTTCATTTTTATAAATAACCAAGTCAATCAATAATGTGTGTCTTCATATAACGGCCTCTGGACCCACACTCAAACCGTTATTCTAAACTATCTCAGTGTTGGTTCAGTAACTTCATCATTTAGAAAAATAAAAATAACGATGCAGAAGGATTATGCCTAAAATCCATCTTCAACCCCTTATTGGATTCATACTGTATAAAATCTACGGAATTATGTGCCTCAGAGCAGCAGCATATATGCAGACAATACT
>NQLW01000012.1:256720-342565 GCA_002312845.1 Kalanchoe fedtschenkoi
ATTTGGATGACATAAAATTTGATCACCAATGTGGTACAGACGTTTGAATGAACTTACTGATCTTATTTAAAATTGTTGTTTGTCTCTTTTTGTGTGTGGATACAGTTATAACTCAAAAATTATATATAATAATAATATAATATGAGATTGTCATGAACTACAAAAATATATGTTTGCTTTGTTGTATTAATAGAATTAGAGATTTTAACATTGGATTTTAGATTAAATTTAGCATTTAACTTCATAAACATGAAAGTGAGGTTTTAGATCCAACCTTGGATTTGACCTTAAAAACAAACTTGTAATCCATAATTTATACATAATACAATGTGACAATGTCGTGAACTGCAATTATATATGTTTGGTTTGTTGTAGAAAATGGAATTAGAGACCATTTGTAGAATAATATAATCATATTTTTGAATGATGTGATGTTCTATGTTATATAATGGAAGCTTTGAAATCACAACGACGTTAGATGTATGACTATTTAAAAACAATGGGACATGATTTTTCGGCATCAGATTTGGTCTGGCAAGTCACAAAAAATTGTAAACTTAAGTAATCGTTAAGTTTTTTGAAAACTGAATATATATGAAAGTTTATGGATTCGGTTTGTTCAATGTATTTTCTTCTTGTTTTCTCAACCAACTGCATCTGTAAGTGATTATGTTATAACTCATGCGAGCCAGCTTAGTAATCATTTTATCGGGGCTGTCATTGGAGTTTGGGAAATGTAAATCATGTGGTGCAGTGGAACCTGGTCAATGAGAAGATTAGATTGAACCGATATAGCTTTGATATTTAATACTATTATGATTGAAACTCTATTTTGACTATTGATATTTTTTACTCATTTAGGTCATTTTGAATTCATAAAACGACCAATTCTATTCTACAGCTTTGAGGAATGCAGCTACCTTAGGGATCACATGCAGTTATATGTATCTACATCTAAGGAACTTGTTCAAGAACCTCATGAGGTTTTGTGTTATATTATTTGCTATATGTTTCGGCATATGAGAAACCTATTTAAGGTCCTCATCCGGTTCATGTCTGGTTATACGTATGAACATTTAGTTTGTTTTATGTGTTACTTGAAAAGAATATTGTAATACTAATATTTTATATTATATATTTTATACAATCGTTGCGCTTATATAATGAGCAAATAATCTAGTAGGAAACATGTATATGAATTTATTATAAAGTAAATCACAATATTTTTAAAAAATAAAATAAAAATTAATAAATGGTCGCAAATTGGCCGGAAAACACATACAAAACAGTCTGCCGATAAGCATCTTTAAATTAGAAGAAAATTGGCCGAAAACTTCCAAAATCTTTGGAAAAATGGCGGGATGTTTCTCGTAAATATTTATCGGGTGAGCCATTTTGGCCGACAGATTTTGGCCCGAAATTAGGCCAGATTTTTGCAAAAAACTAGTTTTCTGGTGCATTTTCGGCTTTTTTCCGGCCAAAACAATTTTATTTTTGTAGTTACTTGTTACTTAATGATTTCAATGCATATTTAATAATGACATAATTCTTAAAAAGTGAAAAAACAATTTTTTTAAAAGGGATAAATAATGGTTCCCCATTTTTACCCTTGGGGATTCGAACTTGAGAGTTATAACCCCTCTCAAGTCTCAAGTGAGGCGCTTACCAAAAAAATAATACATTAAATACATACTCCCTCTATCATTTTTTATATGTCACTTAACCGAATTTTTTTATCCACTTTTACTTGTCACGTAACATTTTTCAATGCGTATTTAATATTAACAACTACCTTAAAAAGTCAAAGATTAATAATTTTTTTATCATAATCAATAAAAAAAGCAATTATGCACCAGTCATAATCCATTAATTCTATTTTTTACATAAAATTTTAAAAATATACATTAAATTCTTACCTATTAAATTCGCTCAACCGCTAGTATTAAATATTATCTTAATCTACTCAATTTAATCTTAAACGACATGCATGTCCGGACAGAAGGAGTATCTATTAAAATTGATAAACAAGTAGTATTAACATATTTTTAATCCACACAATTAATCTTAATCGAACAGACTAATGTGGTAAGCAAATGCCAAAAGGCGCATGCCACCGTACCACTAATGGTAACTTGTAATAATAATTTATACTAATTGCGTAGCTGATTACATGTTTTTTTATGTTGTTTGAGTCGTTAAGTACACATCGTACACGTGTCAGCTAGTTAAGATATTTATGGGCGCTTCGGGTTTGGCGTTAGCCATGTGCTTGGTCTCTATTGGTGCCCACTAATCAAGGAGTGATTAGCTTAACCATAAGCTTTAGTGAAATCTTATCTAGACGTGACGTGGGGACTCTTAATATAAAACGCAGTGCTTTGATAGACTCGTAATTGTTTAATCACAGTTGGATTTGTACTTTAGTATTAGACTATTAGCAATAAGTACATTTGTCATGTGGGGAGCATTAGAGTAGAAAAAGAACAAATGGTACTAAATGCCCATTTTTGATAAAGAGAATATTCATTTATAATTATATTTTTTGTTTATCGTTTAAGGTTAAATTAAATAAATTAGGAAGAAATCAATATTAGTATTTGATTTGATTATTATTAATGTAAAATGATTTTCTTATTTATTATAATAATGGAGTGATGAACACTTGAATTTTTAAGATAATTGTAAATAATAAATACACGTTTAGTTTTTTAAGTGGCTAGTAAAATTAGACAAATAAATTACATTAAGTGACAAATAAAAAACGATAAAGGGATCTCCCACCATGAAACTCCATTATTGATAGTTGGATCCTCCTCATTTTTTATCAAATGTAGTCTTTTCTCTTCATTCTTTATCATTTATGAATCTCTGTTTTGTTTTTTTATCTATATTACTCTTTTCGCAATAACGAAGTGCGAAAATCATATATATTTTCAGAGTTCCCTACTTTGGTAACTGAAATCCTAAATATATCATCTTTGTCCATTTCTTTTTTATCAACATATGATTTTCACCGTTTCAAAGTAAAAAATTCAGGTAATTTTTTACGTTTTGGAATCACGAAAAGTTTCATGTGATATTCGTTTGGCAGAAATGGTAGAGTTAATACATATTTGTGAACCCTTTGCAAACATATTCGGTAAAAACTCATTCAAAATAAATGAATTTAATTTCAAATCTTGTTAAATAAACAAGCTCGCATAATAATGAGGAATCATATGTTTGGGAATAACTCATATATATTAGTTCAATTATGACTCGTACATAATGAGACTTGTTTCTGAACTCCATTAAGAAATATTTTTATAATTATAAAGTTATTATTTAAAAACATATTTTTAAACAAATCATTAGCTTAAAACTCAAATAAATTCACTTAAAAACTATTTATATATATATATATTTAATCATATCAGATCAATCCAAATGCTCGAACTCAGCTCGATAAATTTTGATAGGCCGAGTGAATATTATTTAATAAGCCCGACTTAAATTCCAGCTCGATTCAGCTCGTTTACATCGCTTAAGAAGCAGGAAGTAAAAAAGAGAGTCAGTTTGAGAGTGAATTAGAGTGTAAAGTGGAGCTAGCTACATGGCAGTTTCCTTGAAGCTCTTAGTGAGCCAGATTGCAGTTTCCCTGGGAGAGACCTTCTCCGGTCCGAACGGCTTCAGGAGAACCCCCAGCTCCTCGAACCTCTCCTGCTGCAAGAGCCTGGCGCTGAATTCCAACAGCCCTTCCAGCGCCTCCGCACGCTGCTGGCACGACGAGGTGTCGAACCGGCGCTGCGAATCTGACGACGAGCGGCTCGAGACTCCCCTGTTGCCGTTGTGATTCGAGAACTGGCTTCTGCTGTCTACATCCAGAGCGGACCGGGTGCTTCTCTCCACCGCCGTGTACTTGTCTTTCGTGATGGATCGGTCCACCACGCAGGGTGAGGACGTCGACGAGGAGCACTGCCCTGACACGGACGAGGTTCTCCGGATAGGGTGCAAGGGGTCCTCGGACGAGGCTAGCGGGAACTCGGCGATCCTGTCTATGCGCGGTGCGTTGACGGAGATGTCTGGAGAGCCCACGCCGTGAAGAAGGCTGGAGCTGTATCGGCAAGAGGGAGTCTCCACAGCGGAGGCTCTCGCCAGCGGTAAAGACACTCGCCGGGTGGCCTGAACTGATTTTCTCGCAGGGGTTTGCCTGGATGGCAAAATGCGCCTCTTCGGAGTAGAAGAAATTATCGGCGGCGCCAGCCTTGGAGTTCTCGATGCAGCGGGCAGCTCTGCGGCCATTTCTTTGTCGATCCGGATATCATCACAGTCACTCTGGATGGAGAAACTTGCCAAATGCTGGCTCACTTCATCTCGGAACTGATGCATTTTCCACGCGGACCTTAAGGAGTCGCTTTCGGTTCCCGATACGTTAGGATTCAAGGACCGGTCGTTACTGATGGACCGTCTTCTCCCTTTGATGGCCACGTCAGGAATATCCACTTCTTGGAACTGCAGTCGCTCGCTTCTGTCGGATTCAGGCCAGTGGACAGAAAGGGTGTGCCGCCTCGGGCCGTTCAGCTTCAGATGAATCTTGAGAATATAAGCCTGAAGATGAGGATGGGAAAGTAATTCTCCGGCCTGGAAAGCAGCAGACGTTAACAGGGTTAATGTCGCAGCTGTGTCTCCTTGACAATACATTTTAGAGAATGAAATCCATACACTCGGCCGAGTCTCCGGATTCTTCCGCAACATGCTCCTGATGAGGCCGCGACTGCAATTTCGAGAATCAGAAATCTCCGCGGACACAAGGCTCATAGGATAACTAAAAAATCATGGAAGTAAAACGAATCTTTTGCGAAAGAAATGAGCTTACAGTGCACTAGAATACACGGTCGGAAGCGGAGCTATGATAGATTTGTTTATCTTGTTAATCAGAGCTCGAATGTCCTGGAAGAGAAAAACCCAGTGAGTCCGACTAGTAACAAAATAAGCGCTTGAACGCAGACGGCTGAAGTTGTATGATACCGCTGAAACTCAAGCTTGAAGTAAAACTCTACAGGCTACAGAGCAGAACTTACGAAAGCTTTGAAGGCGGGCTTGTGAGCGGACATTTCATACAAGCAACATCCTGTGCAGGAAATGGGTGTGTAAGAGTGATCACTGATTTACGTATCGGAAAAGCCTAACGAAGTATGTGGCTCTGGGCAATGAGATGTACCTAAAGACCATATGTCAGATTTGGTTCCGTAAGGGATGTCAGCGAGGAGCTCGGGGCACATGTAACTCGGTGTCCCAACAACCTGCATATGAGGCGGATATGTCCGTAAGACTGTCTAAGATTTAATCAAGGCTGGCAGTAAATGAAGCCTTGCTACTCACGGAGCACGCCAGATCATCCGATGTCAACAGTTTAGCGAGACCGAAATCGCCTGCTTGCAAATAAGAAGTATCATACAATAGCAAGTAGGAAATTTTCGGGTCATCCATGTGAAGTACGGCTTACCTAAGCGAATGTCCTGGTCTTTCGTCAGAAATATGTTTGAACACTGTAAAGTTACAAAAAAAAATGAAGAGTTAAATTTTCTGAAACGGATCGATGAGAGCAAAAGAGAGTCACTCTCTTAAGTGTTGACTCGAGAAGTGTCGCTGAATAGCTGACCTTAACATCTCGATGAAGAATATGGTTAGCGTGCAAATAGTCTAGTGCCATCAGAAGCTGGACAAGCCATTTGCAGAGAAGCTGTTTATCGGAGAAGATACATCTGACGGTGAAGCTCAGACATAGACTACGTACAGTAGAAAATAGTTAAATTAAGGATACCGAAAAACCAACCTCCTCAGGAAATTGTACGCCATTTGCTCTCTTTATAGCTTCTTGTCTGTCAGATAAATAGAGTTGGAAGTAAGATCATCAGACCAAATAAACAAAATTCGCCGAATGGAAGACTGAGAGCTTACATGTCGCCGCCTTCGCAGTATCCGATAACAATGCACACATAACAGCCCTGGTAGCCACGCATGGAATAAGTAACAGAGTCAGGGTCGAATTATAAGCCAACAGTCAGCAAATTTCAGAATGACTTCGCTGACCTTTTCCACCCAAGAATCTTTGTATTCGACTATGAAAGGGTTCTGCACTCTTGAAATAAGCTCCATCTGCAAGCACGCAACGGTTAAGGCTAAGTTATGCATTAGATTTGACTAGTTGAGCCTCGATTACAGAAACGGCGGCCACTTAAAACCCCAACGAAGAGAGCTGAGGTTCTACATCAAAGGCGGACGAATAAGAATGTGGCTCACCTCCAGATGAGCTGACCTGCGAGTTCTTTCAGTTTGACGGGCAAGACGGATTTTCTTCAACACATATCTGAGTGAGATATGAACACATGAGTTAGTGGCCGTTAGCGGAGTTTGGTAGCTGATCAATCTTCAACTTTTGACAGCTTCCAGTATTATAGATGAAGAGGCCTTGAAGAAGAGAAACCAAACCAGTCTTACCTTTTCTTCTCGAGCTTATGCCTCACAAGAAAGGCGGAACCAAATGAGCCTTTTCCAATTTGCTCCAAGACCTCATACTTCTCCATTTTAGCGAAAAGCTCCACACAACTCAGCACTAGAAAATGTTAGCACATTAGTCAGATTAGGGTTTCAGGAGAAATAAAGATTATGCACTGACAGAGCACACACAGACAGTTCCGAAATCTGACGAAAAACAAGGTGCAATTGAGTGACTTCTAAGACATTTGAGCCAGGCAACATCATCAAGATCAAGATTTAACTTCAAGAACAACATGATATGATTAAAAGACACTGCTTCGCCCCCACTACGAACCCTCGATAAATCTTGTGTGCTAACAGACACAAGAACAACAAGAGTGGTCAAAACAGGTCCCCCAACATGATTACCAGCAAGCTCATCATCATCATCTAAACCACAACTACAAACTTGAAGTTGAAATCAACACTTAATAGAGCAGCCTCCTCATGGCAGAATCTGATCATTTAAACACAGCAATCATCTCATATCCGACAGCAGTTTGATTTCCAATCATCATACCGGAACCCCACATGAAAGCAGATAAACTAACTGACAACCCGATTCACATCCAACCACCAGGACACCAACCAGACAGCGATGAGCGGAATCGGGCTGAAAGGCTAAACCCCAGATACACACACGACGAAAGATCGAGTCTTTACCATGAAATTCGGGGACTGCGAGTCACAGGGAGGCGCGACCGACAAAATTTAAACCCGGTTGCGCGACGTGAGGGCAGGATGATTGACGCGTGAGACGGAATCAAACCCTCCAGCAAAACAACATCCAGCTACTCCACAGTGGAGAGGAAAAGCTCGATTCCAGCAGAGAGGAGGAGCATAGTTTATGTTGAGTAGTGGAGTTAGGGTTTGATCGTGTGCGTGGGGAATGGAGATGAGGGAAAAAGGAGGGGTTGGTGAGAATTTTGAAATTTTTTTGAAGTGGGTGAGAGGGAGAGCGGTTTTGTCTGCAAGTGTCGGACAATCTTGAAAGCGACGCGACAGCGAGAATCGGACAAGGTGCGCGACAAAAAGGTGACACTTTGTTTTCTTTAACCGGAAATTAATTAATACTTATCTCGTATTTGCTTTGATTTTCAAAAAAATTCAATTCTAATTTAAATTGAATTTATTTCAGTCTTCACACCATTAAATCGGATATATAGACATGTGATTATTTTGTGGTTAAGATCAGGGGAGAGCATTGTTCGGTGAAAATCAATTCATCGAACTGATATAGCTTAATCAAATTAATTTGGTTCGGTGAATCGGTTAATTCATTCAAAAACAAAATAAAATTTGGTTCGGTTAATGAAAGATAAATTTTTGTGTTCAGTTAATTTGGTTAACTGAATTAATAAAAAAATAAAATTATTAAATAAAAAATAGTTTTTTGGCATATAAATATATTGATTTTATAAAATATATATTATTCGGTTAATTTCAGTTAATTAGATATTTAATCGATAACCGAATTAACCGAACTATCGGTTAACCACATAATTTGGTTCGGTTACCGGTTGGCACTTTTAAAATTCGGTTAACCGAGCAATTCGATTCGATTAACCTACTAATGCTCTTAAAATAACAAAATAATTATTGTTAATGATGAAGTATGCACAACACTTTGTGTGGTTATTCCGGAAATGAAAATGTTAGAAATAGGTTTTTGCTAAATCTAATCCATTTTAATTTGTAAATAATAAATCTAACTTTTATAGTTTCAATTTTTTAAAATTTTTCCACTTTATCTGGATCATTAATAGAATTATTATTTTGAATGTATTTTTAGATGAAATGGAAATTTAATATCTATAAAATATGAATGTCTATCTGTTGGTTTTTATATCGAACCAAATAAAACATATCAGAGCTATTTTATTTACAATTTTCATAGCCGAATTAGTCAATTTTGGAGCACATCAATTTATTTTGGTTTTATTTGATCTAAAGTGAAAATCTATTATTAATATTTTTATTTTAAATATATATCCACATTTAATTTAAAATAATAATCAATTAATAAACACTATCAACTCAATTTAAATCTTCAAATATATTTAATAAAAAATATAAAATATAAATATGGATTTAAATATATATGATATGAATTTATACAATTTTATTATTCATAATATATATTATTTATACTGTTAATTTAATAATTTTTTTTTTCGATTTCATTGAATAGTAAATAAACGCAGTACTACAATTTTTAACTCGCAAGATGCAACTATGCCCGAGTATAAATTTGGGCCACATGTGGTAAAGTGAATGCGGGCCGCAGGCCCACCACTAAACTAGAGCCCACAAGTGAAACTATATTACTTATTTTTTATATATTAGTTTTAATAACTCGGTAGGAATCACTTGTAGATGCGGAGAAGGGAAGGGGAGGAGAGGAGGGGAAACGAGAGGAATGGATGTTTTCGAGTTTAAAAAGGATTTGGAGAGATAAGAGAAGAAAGTAAAAAAATTGACTGAAATATCCTTACATAATATTTTTTATGTTAATGAACAATCTGTTAATGAAGGGCAAAATAGTCATTTTGTCTTTTACATCCCTTCCCCTCCAAATCCGTCCGATTTGGAAGGAGAAGAAATGAGAGTTTTAAGCCCCCAAGCCACCCCTTCCACTCCAAATCCTTCCTAAAAAAAACTCAGGAACAGTCTATTTTTAATTTTTAACATCTCTTTCCTTCCCCTCATAAATTTAACTCAGGAACACTACATTATGGCCTCACGGATGGTTAGTTGAGCCTCTTGAGATTATGATCTATGAGATTCAAGATTTGAAGGGTATAATGATTTTGTTCGGTTTGAAGAATTTGACAACTGAACTGCTTATTTCAAAAAATCAGACCGAATCCACTCGTGCAATTCAGTTTGATTTATTTTTTTCATAAAATTTATTGACTAATTTAATTATTAAATATGAGACTTTTCATATAAATAATTATATATGTGCGCTAATTTATATTATGTATTTAATTAAATTTGAATATGATCTAAAAATAGTGAAACCGTTCGGTTTGGATATGTTTGGTCTAAAAATATCAAAAACCGAATCAACCCATTAATCATCGATTTTTTAAAATTTTAAATCGTGACCGACCCACTAACACTCAAAAACGAACCGAATCTATCGATTCTATTTGATTTAATTCGATTCTTCCATTTATCGGTTTTTATATACAATCCTACATATACCTCCTGGAAATATGACCGTTTGAACAGTATGGTACGATATGTTGAGAAATCATCACCAAATTGCTCAAAGTCATACATCATACGCGTGCCGTGCCTTTACCTGAAGCTAGAGGGCATTTATTGGCTGGAGCCATCTCCATGCATTGTCTCTACGAAACATTTTATTTACTAATTTGATTTTTTCAAATATTTTTTCCCCAATATTATATTTGATTTTTTTTATTAACATATTTAAATCTATGCGCAAAATAGATAGAAAAGAATCAAATTATATTTAAGGGTGACCCGGAATCTGCTGCGATACAATTGTACATGGGTAAGCAACACATTATAACAGTTTATTTAGGGGTGAGACGAAATCCGCTTTTATATGATGTTAAGATAATTATTATACTTATAGCGATGCGAGATATGCGTACTTAAGTGCAACAATCGGCGGGAAATGTTTACATGCATCCTCGAGATTTGAAAGAAGTATGTGTTTCAATCATATAATAAAATTTATATATTAAAAATAACTTTATGTTGATTTTTAAAAAATACATTCATAATTTTTGTTTATGTAAGTACTGTGATTCTCACACAATTACACTTCGGGAATGCTTTTTTTTCTTTCAAAAAGCTAAAATGAAAATTAAATGCAAAATAAAATTTAAAATAAAATTTAAAATTAATCATATATTCATAGAAGATCAATTAAGCACAAAATAAAGTGGATTAGTATTATGAACGATTTCGATTCTGAGATTATCTATTCAATAAAAAAAAATCAAAATTGACCAGGTGTACAGTGCGACTTCGAAAATAGTCTGTATTTTTTAATTTATTTAAATAAAGTCAATGTAAAATCGATTAAATTAAGCTGATTAAATTTTGTAAAATTAAAAAATTTATATCCGACATGAAGCGGTATACGCCACGGAGCAAGTTTATTGTATATAATTGCGATTAGTAGTAATTATATAATACTAACAATAATAATCTAAAAACATTTCAGGCAAGTTATGTGTGGATTAGAGATAAGTGGATAATTAGTCAGCGATTAATTAAAAGTAATGGCGATCCACACACGTACGCGGGCGCTTAATTAGTTTGTTATGACTAATTAATAGTTAATTAGGCAAGTTGTAATGACTGATTTGAATGGCAGGTGTTGAAACGTGGCGTGGACTGTTAAGTTTGTCAACCGTGCTAAGTGGTCACATTCTAAATCAGATCTCGCACCGGATCGGATCAGCGAAAGGCATTGATTTTGCTACGCTCCAGACACGATTTAGTTTTATTATTATTATTTTTTAAAATTATTATTTTTGAATATATTTTTCATTTTTTGTACACACTTCTATTTTTTTATTAAAAATCACAGCCTTTCGTATTTTTTTACTTTAGTAAATTTCGTTACGAATCATTTCGTGTCGAAATATTCATTTTAAATATGATCCAGTTATATTATGATATACTATAAGAATAAAATATTGGTAAAGCTTTTGTTTGGTTTAAATAAAATTTGCATAGTGAAAACATTTGAGGGAAGTTATAGACAAAATTTGATGTCCGTTTTTGAAAAGATAAATAAAAAGAAAATTAGAAAATAAATAGAAAAACATCCATATAAGTTTTATCTTAGTATTTCTCTATAATTTTACGTATCTAACTATAAGGTATGAAATCCATAAAAATTATCGACATACGATATGTTGGTCTAGCGATTTTTGGTATTGTCTAACAATCCCAAGATTCTGAATTCGACATCATTAATTAAATAAAAAAAATATAGATACACTATGAATTAATAACATATTGCTAATTCATCAAATAATTTCACCAAGTCTAATCAATAAAACCTACTCTTTTCATTGTCATTTGGACATGTATGGATATAGAGGCATAGTGGTATTATCCCAAATCGCCTATTGAAAACTCTCAAGTGATCTTCATATATAGTTGGACTCCCCCACTCATTGCCAATTGGTTTTGAGTGTGGATCCGACAAATCTACATGATATCAGAGCGGGTTATCGCCGCACTCTTAGAACATGCCCGTGACGAATTTTCTCATTCATTGTCAATTGATTTTGAGTGTGGATCCGACAAATCTAAATAAATAATTATCACCTATTATTTGGACTTTTCAATTTATCACGTCACAATTTCTAATTAACGATCAATCATAATCCACCAAATTACTCATAGTTTCATATTAAGTTATAACACAACTATATATGTGACTATTTCAGTTAACAGATCATCATGTGATGGTGAGATGAGATGTTTCGTTCGTATATATTCTCCACACATGATATGAGCACGCATTCATCTTCTCTCCAAACTAGGCTCGAATTCTTCCCATTCCCTCCGACCAATTTGCTCGAGCCAGCCAGCCCGCATGGAGCACCAGCCCCTACTGCCGCCCCGCCGGGATCCAGACGACGTCGACGGCGACCTCGAGGCTCCCCACTCCCCTTCCTACGCCCCTCTGCCCGACGGCTCCGCGCCTCAGCACCACCCGCCCATCTCCCCATCCGGCCACAAGCGCCTCACCATCGCCTCACTCCTCTTCCTGCTGTCCCTCGTGGCTGTGACCTTCAACACCAGACCCCCTGCTCTACCGCCGACGCCGGGTGAAGGCCCGCGAGGGGCCCGCCAAGGCGTGTCGGACAAGGGTTTTATCGGAGGAGGCGAGATCGCGTTTAACTGGACGGAGTCCATGCTGGAGTGGCAGAGGACTGGCTTCCATTTTCAACCGGCCAAGAACTGGATGAATGGTAGGTCGATCGTCTCTCACTAATTACTATACACAATGCTCTTAATCTCACGCATTAATATTAATTACCTTATTAAACTAATCATTTAATATTTGACACATCATAATTAAATATGTGTACATAAAATTTATATATTTTATATTTTTGTATTTTAATCTGACCTTACTTGTTTGATGGTGTTGTGGTTCCGGTCCTGCTCGACTGGGGCGATTATGACAACGTTGTTGGTGTCGCATGTTAAGACCCTAACGGTGAGTTTGACCGACCCATGTTTATTCCCTCTTCCTTATATATGTATAATTCGCGTTTAGATGATATTATTCATGATGAGAATTTGTACGAGGACTATACGAATTAATGTATTTTTATAATGTTATAATTTGTTCAATAAATTTAATTGAATTATTTTTAAGTAAGGTTAGATTCTATCATTCATTGTTTAATTGATTTTAAAAGTGAAATCAATTTTTCAATCATAAGACGTGCGTAAAACCAATTCTATTAACAAAAAAATAAATATATTTATAATCCATCAAACAATACATACTAATGGTAAAATCTGATAGATTAAAATACAATATAAACTTCATATTTTTTATATGGAGATAAAGTATTTTTATATAATGTCTTGAAATACATATATTTATAATAAATAAATTAACTAAAATAATAGAATGTTCATATACAAATACAATTTATGTTTAAATTGTAAAGTGTAGGGAAATTTGTAATTTTACGTTATTTCACGCTATGAAAATTTTATATTAAATGTTGTTCGCCAGAATATTGGAGTGTTATATTTTTCATCAAAATCTTCAAAATTTCTACTCTCTAAAATTTAACTTCGCACTGCATGTATGGGTGCTTAAAGCATCCATATGGGAATGTAAATATTAACAATATTTTATAACTTTTATTTTACTAAACTGTCAAAATTGGACTCAATTTTTACCTATTTTAGATTAATAATTTAATACTATTGAAATAATTAGCACAACAAAAAATATGCACGAAGATGGTATATGATCAATTAAATAAATTAATAAATTATTAAAATAAAATATAAAGATAGTATTTTATATATGAAGCTGAAATACTGTTAAAAACTTTCTAAAATGTACATCATTATATGTTTATATCAATAACAAGTAATTGAATGTAAAATGATATATGAATTTGTTCAAGTATAAATTAAAATTAACCTTAATATCATATAAATGCAAACAAAAGTTACATTTCATATTTAAGGGTAGTAAAGATTCTGTTCATTTTGGTTTTTAATAATAACTAAATCACTCTTTCCTAATCGGTTCGAAAAGTTTGAAACCAAATCAAACCGCTAACTTTACAAAATCAAACAAAATAAAACCATAATGACTCGATTTGGTTCGATTAAATCAATTTGGTTCGATTAATTTGATTAGGTTCGATTTGTTCGGTTTGGTTTTGCAGGTCCGTTGTATCACATGGGATGGTACCATTTGTTCTACCAATACAATCCGGATTCAGCCGTGTGGGGAAACATCACGTGGGGCCACGCCGTCTCCCGCGACCTGGTCCACTGGCTGTACCTCCCCATCGCCATGGTCCCGGACTCCTGGTTCGACTGGAACGGCGTCTGGACCGGCTCAGCCACCATCCTCCCCGACGGCCGCATCATCATGCTCTACACGGGCGACACCGACAACTACGTCCAGGTCCAGAACCTCGCGTACCCGGCCAACGCGTCCGACCCGCTTCTTCTCGACTGGGTCAAGTACGCCCGCAACCCGGTCATCGTCCCGCCCGCGGGCGTCGCGCCCAAGGACTTCCGCGACCCGACGACCGCCTGGCAGGGCCCGAACGGGACCTGGCGGGTCCTGCTCGGGTCCAAGGCGAACGGGACGGGGATCGCTCTCGTCTACCAGACCACCGACTTCACCAGCTTCGAGCTGCTCGACGGGCTCCTGCACTCGGTTGCGGGCACGGGTATGTGGGAGTGCGTGGACCTCTACCCGGTGTCGACCACCGGGTCGCGGGGGCTGGATACTTCGGCCAACGGGCCGGGTGTGAAGCACGTGTTGAAAGCCAGTTTGGACGACGACAAGCACGATTACTACGCCTTGGGGACGTATGACCCGGTTGCCGACAAGTGGACACCCGACAACCCGGAGCTGGATGTCGGAATCGGGTTGAGGTATGACTATGGTAAATATTACGCTTCTAAAACATTTTACGATCAGAATAAGGGGAGGAGGATCTTGTGGGGCTGGGTCGGAGAAACGGACAGTGAAAGTGACGATCTCGAAAAAGGCTGGTCATCCGTACAGGTTAGTAGTAATTATTATTGGTCAAAATATCACGTGACAATTAATCATAAATGAACATTCTAATTCAAGAATGTTTAACACTAACATGTTGTATTGATTGAATTCGATAAGTAATAAACTATTTTGAAACTACAGAGTTTGCCTAGAGAGGTGATATTTGATAATGAGACCGGAACGAACATAATTCAGTGGCCGGTGAAGGAGGTAGACGGTTTGAGATTGAACAGCACCGAGTACGTTAATGTCGAGCTCCGACCTGGATCAGTTGTGCCGATCGACATTGGCTCAGCCTCTCAGGTAAATAGGAGATCTTCTTATCATAATGGTGCATCGCACCGGAGATTCTTGTATCATCTGAATGTATATATTATCAATTAGTGTACATCCCATAACGAATAAAATAGTCAAATTAGTAACAATTTTTGTCTATTTGTTACAAATGTAACCCTTATTCGATTTTGGCTTTGAAGTTGGACATAAGTGCGGAGTTTGAGATCGATGGCGCCACAATTGGGTCACTTGTGGAGGATATGAGCACCGAGGAGGAGGATTACATCTGCAACGGGACCGTTGGAGGATCAGAAACTCGGGGAGCTTTGGGGCCCTTCGGCGTCATAACTCTGGCCGACGAGTCCCTCTCCGAGCTGACACCCGTCTACTTCTATGTGGCGAAATCAAACGGCACGGTTAAGACTTGGTTTTGCACCGATCAATCCAGGTGAGCTGATGACAATGAGGAATCTAAATTCCAGTCTTTATCCTTGTTGAACAACCTGAACATGTAATGGTGATTTCCGAATCTAACAGATCATCGATGGCCACCTCGGTCGGGAGGTTGGTTTACGGAGGCGTAGTTCCAGTTCTGGACGGCGAGAAATTTTCTATCAGGATCCTGGTATGTGAAAAGATAAATCTTTAAATGAATTATGAACAGCATCAATACAGACGGTAGTTATTAAAATCAGACCGAATATATTGGTTCGATCGATTGGGTCGAGAACCGGATCAGGTAGCGGTCCGATATGTGTGAAGTGATACATGTATTATAAATTAGATAAAATCAAACACATCGGCCGATTTATTAAGAAACTATATTGAACCGTTAAACTAAGATGGTTCATTTTATACAAAGGATTAATCTAACATTGATTGCATTTTACTTAATGAAATATGAATATTTTGCAAAAATGTCATCAATGATGACTCAACAAAGAATGCTTTACTTTTAAATAAGCGTTACTACCAACAATCCACTTAAAATTTTTTGTTTATATTTTGATTATAATACCTCTCATTTCATATATAGTAATTATTATATTATTGGACGGGAATCGTATCCTTTCAGTTTAGTCTCTGATCCGATTTTAATTACTATGATATATACATCAATATTTTAATTAATTTCTCAATTATATTTTGATGATGTGATAATTTAATTGAAAGGACTATTTTTGATTGTCAGTCTACACAATTCAACACTTCTAATGAGTTTCTCATATTTCTGATCAGGTGGATCATTCGATAGTCGAAAGCTTCGCGCAAGGTGGTCGAACGGTGATCACGGCCAGAGTCTATCCGACGAAAGCGATCTACGGCGGTGCAAAATTGTTCTTGTTCAATAACGCGACTGATGTTAACGTAACTGCCTCGCTCAAGATTTGGGAGATGGACTCAGCTTTTATCAAGCCCTTTCCACTCGACCAGATTTATTGAATAACTTGGTAAATGACTTTTGTTTTTTTGTAACATCTTCATTGTTTTTGTCGAGCTGTTCATTGATCATTTGTAAGAAAATGTTATTCCAATTTGACAATTTTTAGTACGCGAATGCCCAATTTAGAATTACGTGATGATTAGTGTAAGTTTTTGCTTTGAAATTATTGAGTCAGAGCACTTAACAAATGTCCCAAATCGATCAATACGGATAAATAAATGTGACTTATAATGCAAGTACAATTCAGTATGAGCGGAAATGATCATCTGAATTCTAAAATGTGGACATATATTCGAAGACACAAGAGAAAAGTTTACTATACACTGCACAAAATTAATCAATTATCTTCTTATTTTAATTTCATTAATATGGATAAAATAATTAATTTGTATAAGTAAAATGAATCTTTTCGTAAATAAAAAGATACATGACGATAAGTAATCAGTTTCACTTATTTTTCTAACTGACTATTTTATTCACGAGGAAAATATAATTATCCAAATCTAAGGGGTTTGTACAATTTTTTTTTTAAAATTACCTCTCTAAAATCATTCAATAATTACATTATTAAAAATATAGGTTGATTTCAGATAGAGCTATTCATACAAAAATTTAATTAAGGGGAGAATACTGGACCGTTTTGGACAGTTTTCTGAACTGTATTAAAAAGTAAAATTTTTTAAATATGTATTGAATAAAACATAAAGCATTAAATTTTAAATACCATGTCAGAATATATAAGCTACATATCCTAGCGACTGGAATGAGATCGTTTTAGATTATTTTTATACGATTTAGGATTTTTAAATTTTAGAATTTTTATTGTTTTATGGTTTTAAAGATTTTTTGGTTTCAAACTTTCATTTTTTAGTGTTTTTTTCGTATGTTTTCAAACACATTCAAAACCGCGTCATTTCACAACTCTAAAACTCTCCATCCTAAAATCCTAAAAATACTTTAAAAAATAATCTTAAAACCCCAAAACCCTAGAAACTCTAAATATTATAAACTTTGAATTATGAAATCTTGAAACCCTTAAATACCATTCAAAATAAAATTATTTTAATCACTTAATTATATATCTTGTATACTCTAATGAAATATATCTGTTTTTCCCTATATTATCTACTATAATAACATTATAGTATGTCGCGCTCCCGGCGGTTATGCCCCCCCTCCCGAATCGAACCGGTTCGGTTCAAAATCGGTTGTTTCGGTTTGAAATCAGTCAGTTCGGTTCGATTTGAAATTTTAAAAAACTGTTCGGTTTGAAACGGATAGGTTCGGTCCGGTTTGAAATGTTAATAGTTTGATTGCTGTTTCAAATTTTAAAAAACCGATGACTAATAATTTGATTCAGAATTTAATTTTTACGAACCGAATCGAACCGAACCGAACCCGTCGATTCGACGGGTACTCTGCTTAGTTTGTTATAATAAACTAGTAGAATGAGATACAGTACAAACATGTATTAACCGCCAAAGAATTTAGCTGCGCTCGGATCTAAATTTCAATGTTTGCTCATCGTACTTTTGTAGGGGTGTTCGCCGTGCAAATTAAAAAATCAAATCAATTTAATTTGATTGAGTTAAAAAATTAAATTGAAATATCATAATATTACTGTTTGATTATTAGTTTTGGTAATTTGTAATTTTGATCGAACCGAAAATGATATTATTAAAATAATAATAAAATTAATATGTATTTTTTTCTATTATTTAATTGACATTTGAAGATAAAAAATGATTATTACACTATCTCATAAATAGTTGTATCACAAACAATGAAAATATTTTTTCCCCAAATTTTTAGTATATTTATTATGAATTTAAATCATTATTAAGTAAAAGTTATATGAAGAAGAAAAAGTACTTTAATTGGTTTTCTAATTTTGGACGGAACCGAAATAAATCATTAAAGTTAACTAAACTGAATAATACATATTCTACCATCTAACAATAGTAAAAAATTTGTTAATGAGAAAACTTTTGTAAATACACACGTGAAATGTTATCATTACTTATTTATTGCATTTTTATTATTGTGTATAATATGGTCAATTCAAACTAAATAAATTAAATGACTTAGAAAAAAATGTGAAAGTGAGTCATTTAATGCGCATGAGTGGGTTTAACGTTGGACTCACCGATGGAGTAGTGTCATGTCATATTTTGATTAGTCACGTATGACGTCAAAAAATCAAAAAAATTTCACAATTAACAAAAAATCGACATGTGTCAAATAACATCTTCTTATTAATGGTGTCCATGTGTTCGACTGTGCCCACCAATAATTTCTCAAAATTTTTATTCGATCATGGATAGTTAAATTGATAGTGAGTTAGGACACCAAATTGACTCACCTTAGGATTTCATATTCGAATCCTAACAAACACCAATTTAACGTTTTTATGTGAAACACCCGATGACTTCACAGTCTAGCATGTATGCTTCTCTCTAAAGATTAAAAAAAAATCTCAAAGTTTAAACCCCATAGCCATTCACGTGCGACGGGCGTGAGAACTCTCCTCGTCTTGACACTCCGTACATATCTGTTCGACAAATTCCTTAAACGACAAAACTGCTCGACACAAAGACAGACCATCTTTGTCGTTTGTTCCCGCAGAGCCCGATGTCTCTGAAGTCGATATCCAATTCACCCACGAACTCCACCACCTCCCAAATCCCAAATCACGTCTTCATCCGTACGCGGCGAGTGCATCGCGCTCCGCACAACACGTAGCTCCGCCGTTTGACACTTGTGTGCCCTGCATGCGCATCGTATTCAGCTCCTCGCATCTCTATCCACACAACTTCCCGCCATAAATACCGACCCCAAAAAGCTCTAACCAAAGCAAGTTCAGTCGAGTGATTACAGAGGAAACACGAAGCGGTAATAGTGATAGCAATGGCGAGTATGAAAGCAGGGGTTTTAGTTTTTCTCGTTCTCTGTTTTGGTGTGCTGGCGGTGGTGGCTGAGGTGGAGAGAGAGGACCCGGAGCTGCAGCAGTGCCGCCACCAGTGCCGGGTGCAGCAGCAGCTCAGCGAGCGGGACAAGGAGGAGTGCCTGCAGCGCTGCGACGACTACCACCAGCACAAGCACGGGCATGGGCAGCAGGAGAAGCAGCGGGTGCAAGAGTGTCAGAGCCGCTGCGAGAGGCACGCGCACGGCCAGGAGCGCCAGCTCTGCCGCTTCCGCTGCCAGAGGCAGCAGTTCACGGAGCCACAGAACCCGTCTGGGCAGGACGAGAAGCTACAGGAGTGCCGGCAGAGATGCCAGACGCAGAAGAAGGAGGATAAAAGGGAAATGATGGAGTGCGAGCGGGAGTGCTCCGAGTGGTTCGGAAGACAGCGCGGCGGAGGAAAACCCGACCGGTACGAGGAAGGTGAAGGAGATGAACGACACCCGTTTCAAGAGAAGAGTCCTTACGTGTTCCACGAGCACCAGTTCGTGGAGAAGTTCAGAGCGGAGCACGGGCGGGTTTCCGTGCTGGAGAAGTTTACCGAGGAGCTGCTGAAGGGGGTGGAGAATTTCAGGCTCGGATTTCTGGTGGCCGAGCCCCAGACTTTCCTTATGCCCAACCACTTGGATGCTGATGGAGTCTTCTTTGTTGTTCAAGGTATTAATTTGACCGCTTTAATCCGATTTAAATTCAGAGCTCCGGAGTTCGAATATCCTGTTAAAATTTGACGGTCTCAGGAACTGGGACGGTGACCCAGATCAGAGATAACAAGAGGGAGAGCTTCCACATCAGAGCTGGGGATGTGATCAAGCTGGAAGCTGGGACTCCTTCCTACTTGATCAATCAAGACCAGCAGCAGCAGCTCTTCATAGCCAAGCTCCTCAGTCCAGTCGCCAACCCTGGCGAATTTGAGGTATGTATCTGGCCCTGTCTGGGGTTAATTTCCTGCTCACATACTCCATTGGAACCGGTTTTCATCGAGCCATTTAGGTCTTCTTCGGTGGAGGAGGCGGGAACCCGGAGTCATTTTACAGCGCATTCAGCATGGAGCTCCTCGAAGCCGCCCTGCAAGTGAGTCCATTTCCATTCTACAAGCCATCTTCATTTTCATACTCGACGTGCCTTCGGTGACTCAAATTGGGTCTCTTGTGGACAGACCCGCAGGGATCAGCTGGAGAGGCTCTTCGGGCAGCAGCGACAGGGAGTGATCATCAAGGCCTCCCAAGAACAGATCCAAGCCTTGAGCAAGGAGCGAGAGGAGGGCGGAGTCTGGCCTTTCCACCACACAGGCGAGAGCAAAGGCAGGCGGCCCTTCAATCTCTTTGACCAGGAACCGTCCGCTTCCAACGAGTTCGGCAAGCTTTTCGAGGCCTTCCCCGAGGATTTCAGGCAGTTGAGGGATGTTAATGTCGCAGTGTCCGTCGCCAACATCACCCAAGTAAGCCACACCATCCGTCTCCTCGTACAAACATGAAACATGTCTTTATTCATTATCATAATGTTCCAGAACCTGAATTTGTCGTAATTCTTGCAGGGTGCGATGATGGGTCCATTCTACAACTCGAAGGCGACGAAGTTCGCCTTCGTGACGAACGGAGAGGGCTACTTCGAAATGGCTTGCCCGCATCTCGGCAAGTCCCAGCAATTCCAGCGCCACGAGACCAGAGGAAGGCATCAAGAGCAGCAGCAGCCCACCAGGTACCACAAGGTGACTTCCCGCCTCCGGCGCCACACGGTCTTCATCGTCCCGGCCGGTCACCCGGTGGCCATCGTCGCCTCTAACAACGAAGGCCTCCAAGTCGTCTGCTTCGAAGTGAACGCCTTCAACAACGAGCGCTACCCGCTCGCGGGGAAGAACAACATCATCAGCAAGATGCAGCGGGAGGCGAAGGAGCTGGCCTTCTCCATTCCCGGCCGCGAAGTCGACAAGATCTTCAAGGATGAGAACGCGGAGGAGCTCTTCTTCCCCGGGCCGGGCCAGCAGAGGAAATCCACCTGGTCCATCATCTGAAAGAGAGAGCTGTGCCTGGAGAGGGGGACTTATAAATAGCGCAATCTTGAGCTTTTGAATAACTGTCGTGTTTTGTCTACGCCCATGTATGTAGTCTGGAGTTGGTGACTGCCATGTCACTGGTGCTCAAATCTTGTTTCTATCAAATAAAACAGAGCCGAAGCAGATAAATTAGAATGCTTTCTTTCGCCCCAAAATCTAGACCTGGTCTTCCGTTCAAATGGAAAATCGAACCGAGTAGATCTGGTTTAACAGATTCTATTTTAACGGTTAAACCAAACCGAACATTAGTTTTGTTAATTTAATGGTTAAATCAAACTAAAAAAAATTTAAAATCCTAGCTAAAGAATGTGATTTTCAAACTAATTCTCTCATTTCACGATAATTATTTTTTGGGAAAATTACAAAATGGGGATACGTACTATCACTCATTTAAAAATCACGGTCATAACTATTTCATTTTAAAATTCACGGTCTTTTAGTGTTGCGGGGTTCAATTGTAATTTTGAAAATCTCAATCACACCCAAAAATTATTTATTCTATTTAAACAAACCCCCTCCCATATCAATTTAGAAATTAAAAAGTACAAAATTAATGTATGTGCTATCATTTATTTAAAATTATGGTCATAATTATTTAATTTCAAAATTTATAATTTTTTTTACGAGTTACTCAAAAAATAAAATAGAAAATTATAAAATAAATTTGAAAATTAAATAATTATGACCATAATTTTTAAATGGATGATAGTACATACTTTCATTTTGTACTTTCTCATTTTTCAATTAATTGGGGGTTTGTTTAAATGAAATAAACAATTTTTGGGTGCAATTGAAATTTTCAAAATTACAATTAAACCCCGCAACACAAAAAGACCGTGAATTTTAAAATCAAAAAGTTATGACCGTAATTTTTAAACGGGTGATAGTACGTTCCCCCATTTTGTAATTTTCCCTTATTTTTTCTTATGAAGTCTGTAATACTGAAATTGCATATTAAAAAGTCCGGTCGTGAAATTGAAAAATTAAAAAGTTCAGTACTTAATTAAAAAATAATGATAGTTCGGAGTATGTTTTTACTTTTTATTCTAAAATTACATTGTGCCATTTATATAATTTATTTAGTTATACTTTAATATTTAAATTCAGTTTATTAGTATATAGTAATTAGTTTTATGATAAATTAATAAAACATTAAATACTAAAATTGGTTTTAGGTTTTAAATTTTTAAATCGAATCGAACAAAAAAAAATTATTCGGTTGAGAATTTTGAATAATTTAAAATGGTTCAGTTTTATAAACCGAATAAATTGGATAATATTTTAATCGATTCGAAAATCCTTAACAAAATCCCAACGGTTTCTACAGGCGTCGAAGCCGCCGCCGCCGCCACGGACGGAGAAACAAAAAGCCGTGGCGAGCTGCGAGACGATTTCTAAGAAGTGCTTCGTCTGATACAAGAAGATCGGCGAGTCTGATGCGATCTCCATGTTGAGGTTAGGGTCTCGAAAATCGGAAACGCCGATCTCGGTCCTCCTCGCGTATTTCGGATCTACGATTTTGTGACGAATTTGTTGCTGAGTTTTGCAGCTAGCTCCCCTGCCTCGAGTATCTGATCGTGCAACAGAGGATATTTGGGAGTTTATCATGAAGGATTGCGGTGCATCCGATCGGATTCTGGTTGGCCATGATTTCGTTATTCTAGGGCTTTTTCTGTCTAGTTTTTCACCTTAACTGGAAGTGAGCTTCTGCAAATGCAACTGTTTTTCATTGAAATTGGATTAGACAAAATGGCTTTATAACGTGGTATTTCGCCCCACTCCGCAGCAGGTCCATTGAGGTAGTTTTTCACTTCGCATTTGAAAACTTCACCGGTTTTTTATGGACATTATTCCAAGGGTATGATCTGGGATCACGTATCTGGTATTTGTCACTTTGCAGCTGTTACCATGGACGTCTGTGTTTTTTACTTTTTACTTCCTTTGAATTCTGATCCCAGGAGGCTCAGGACTTATCTACTGACTTTGAGTTTCACAGGTCGATTCGAGCCTGCAGACGGAAAAGGTGTATCATTTTTTGGCCGTTGCTCATGCTCTGATTTATCATAAGTAGGTCACTAATCATTGGTAGTGAGCGACTGTTTGTTCTCATACTGAGTACTTTAGTTCAGTACCTGAACACGGCCAGGAGATTCAGGATCGTCAATGAAGACCCATCTGCTAAGGGAACATTGCCTAGTGGCTTCATCATACAGCAAAGCATGCCTCTTTAACCAAGCACCAACGTCACATCAGAAGCCTCGAGATAGGATCTCGGAACAGCACCAGTCGTCGACTATTGAGTTTCGGTTAGCTCAAATTGATTATATGTCATTATTACTTCGAAATTTATAGATAAAAAATTTATACTTATAAATGATGATTTCATAATTCAATATGAACTTTTTACCTGCCTCAGAAATAGCTGGGGCCAACGTATGAGTAAGAATCCGTCAGCAGCTCCTCTACTTGTATTCTAGAGCTTGTAAAGCTAGCGCTTCGCCTAATCCGACTGTGATCTACGCACTCGACTTCTGCCAGGAACAAGCTGTAAACTGGCCTGTGATCTGAGAACTTGGTCTCTCCCCGGACGTAGGACAGCTGGCTGAGGCCTCGACCATACCACAGTATACGGTCACACCACGCGGGAGTTCTTCGCTTCTCTTTGCGGTGAACTGTGTCCCCAGCGTATCGGTCAGAGTTATTTGAGTATTTGTACGTGGGAGGGAAATATATTTTCCCTTCGCTCCATCCTTCAAAAACTCGGCCTTGCCTCTGCTCGATCCTCAGCTGCCAGACACATTTTTTTCAGAGGAAGAAAAGATCAGACTAGATTTTAAGGATGCTGGATTTTCTTGGGTGCCAAGTAAATGAGCTGGTGATGAATAAGGACCTGGTCTTTCTCTAACAATGTCTTCCAGTTTCGCATCTCGACGAGAGCTTTGGCGGAGCGGTATGACAAGGCTATCCGGTAATTCAGATCACCGAGCCAAATGATTCGACTGCAAAAAACATCATGAATGTGAATGAAGTTGAGCGTCTTGACATGTGATTAGTTTGAGCTTGGAATGTCAAAGTCTTTGTGAAAGTTATACTCATGGTCAAAGACGGTTTGAGGTGAAGTGTCGTCTGCCAGGCCGTAAACCCTTGGGAATCTCGTCTTCCGGAGGATCTCCATGACGTCGGAGTTTCGTCTCAGTTCATCGCCTTCCTTTTGTCCTGAAGTTAAGTGGCAGCATATGAAGCAAAAGCTGGTCTGGTGAACTGACATGCTGATGGAGATTGAGCCCTGTGAATGCACAGCTAATACTGAGAAGTCATTTTTACAATTGAAAAGTCAATGACATTTAGACACGCATCAAACCACCAAGGGAGTCTGGAGTTAAATCGGGTTTCAGACAATGTACCTTGTTTCCCAGGTAGCCCATGAGACCTCGGCCGATGCACGAGACTTTCATGGTGTGAACGTGATCTTTCAGCTCCCCTTTCACCCAAACGGTGAGAAATATTCCGACCATTTGCTTGCTGGCAACCAAGGAGTACCGTGAATGGCCTGGCAGCCTATCCTGAGGATCCCTGGAGGAGGCTCTGTGATGTAACAATGGTGAAAAATGTGCACCCGCATAGGGAGAGTTGCTACTGCTAGGCTCGTTCTCATCGTCAGATGAGCCCCATCGGAACCCTGGGTCGAAATCACTTGGCCTGTTTCCATATATAACCCGGTCGCAGACGCTGAGCCTTCTATCTAGCCGCGGCTGTGACACTACCATGTCATGATCGGCTCTCATGCTTCGGCTCAGGGACTGAAATGATCTGCGATGGAAGAACGATGAAGCTTTCGGTCTCGTTGATCCCTCAAAATCAGAGTCCAGCTCCACGATCGGGTCAGGAATGGGGGACGGCGTGCCGCAAGCGCCGCTTGTGCCAGGGAGACTGTTTAAAGTTTTCCGGATGAGTGCTAACCATCGCCTCGCCGGGCCGTTGTCTTCCGTGCCTAACACATTGCCCGCATTTAGCGGCACAATTTCCTGAAACCTGTCACAATCAACTCATAATCAGCACTACACAAATCACGCACACTTGAACTCTCGTCGACGAAGGAGCTAACGGTTCTACAAACCCCAGAACATAAATGTCAGCAGGAGGAGAGGTGTGCAGCCAGTCTTCCAGGCTCAGGTATCTCGGCGGAGGCTTTCCGCCCACATTCCATGTAGCTACGAAGATCCTGAAGTGGCCGAAACAAATCGAAAAGCAACTTGTTGAGCATATTTAGACTTAAAAATCCCAGTCGCCCAGTTGAAACTATCCAAGCACAAACTCCAATGCACATACCTGTAATTTTGCATCTCAGTCACCTGGGAAGAGTCGAGGTCTATCTTCCCTCGACTGACAGGGTCACATCTCCTCCTGCGCGCTTTCCCTGCATGCCGGAAAGTCCCAAAAAACCAGCTGTGATCAGACAGCTTCATTGACTGTGGTCCATGAACAAAAGTTGATGAAGTTTGAGTATGAATCTTAACCTGTCTTGCTGCTTTTATTAATTAAAGTGCATGATGCCTGAGTCTCTGTGTAGCTGCTCCTCCATGCTTCATCAGCTCCTGATAAAGATGGAGCATAAAAGCCTTTAAAGCACTTCACTTTTCAAAGCTCACAATCGCAATCTTGTAAAGAAATCCCGACCCCAAAATCTAATGGATTTCTTGCTTTAACTAAGTCTTAGACAAGAAGAAAACAAGTCAAAGATCTCAAGCTATCTATGCTCACACAATTAACTAGATATACCATCATAAGCTACATCATCGTAGTCAGCTTGAAACTCCTCTGCCTTGCTCTTGATGTTGAACCATTTTTTGACGAGGGACTTGGGCCATGAAACCTTCGAAATCAGCACCAGTAGCGGCGCACATGTCATATTAATTCAACATACAATGAGTGAACTTCAAGCAGAAAACTCGTCGAAATTCGACAATACAAACCTTGCTTTTCTTCTCGGTTCCATCTCTCATGGTATCAGAGCTTCATGCAGACCCTCAAAGCCGCCACCAAGCAGTGATCAGCAGTGATCATCATAGTATCTTCTTCAAGTTTCGCATAAAAAATCCATCAAGGCTCAATCAAATTCCAACGGGGTTTTGGAATGATGCAAGAAAATGAAGGCAGGCCACTGGAAAATGACACCTGGCTAGCTCGATTGTGCTCTGTGAAGGAAGTCACTTCTAGCTAGGTTGACAAGAGATGATTGGGAATGTGGAAGTGGGAGAGGAGATGGAGAGAGAACAAGAGCAAGAACAGTAGGAGGGAGGAGGCACTAACAACAGTGAGATGCTGAATAAATAAGCTTCTGACAACAATGCAGAGTGATGAGGCTGAGCAAAAGCAAAGCATAGAGTTTGGAGGAAGAGAGAATAAAGTGCAGCAAAATAAATAAATAAATCAGGCACTCTCCCCAAGCTCGAGGCTTCTTTGTTTTCACCCCAGAAATGGAGAGCCAGGCCCCAGCTTCAGATCCTCAAATGTGAGAGTGAAGGCGTGCCTTTTCTACGTACTGTTTCTCGGTCTCGCATCTTTTTCACAAAACATCATGCGGTCTTGAAAACGATGTCGTACTGTACTCCTGGTCTTAGAATAAAAACAATTTAGTTTCACTCCGTCCGAAACCAAAACCACTTTTCTTGGAAATTTGTGTAGTTAAGGGTTGAGAGAAATTTTATTTGAAATAAAAATTTTAAGGAGATGAAGAAATTATTTGTTCGGTTGACGAAATTTAAGGGAAGAAAAATTTGACGAAAAATTAAAATTATTTTTATCGAAATATAGAGTGTTTTAGTAATTTTTTCTTAATTTTCCACTCTTAACCATAGTTATAAAAATCGGACCGGTGATCGAACCGGTCAAGGGTCCGGTTCCCGGTTCACCGGTTGAACCGACCGGTCCGGTCCGATTTTAATAACTATGTTCTTAACCAATGTTGCAAAAAGCGATAGGTGGTACTAGACGGTGGACCTAACGCCTAGCGACTAGTCGACTAGGCGGAGATTAATCAGAATGATTAATCACGCGACTATGTAGAGTTACTTATATTGATAATATATTTAATAATTAATGTTAAAAAATAAATATATGTTTAATTAAGAGGTTTGAGTAACTAACAGGCTACGCGCTAGGCGTAGGCGGGGCGTTTTGACACCACCTAGTGATTAATCGACCGCTTAGGTGACTAGACAGACGTCTTTTAGAACAATGCTCTTAACGTAACAAAAGAAAATAATATGAAATTCATAAGAAATTTACTTTCTCTTCATTTTTCTTTCATCATCTTTTTCCTAAACCAAACATAGCATTAAATGTTAGATTGATTCAAACGACGGACTCAAATCCTGCCATTTCGTACCCGAGCGAAAGCAACGTCATTTTAGCTCTAAATAAAGAGTGTGCCCTTTCGTTCAGACTGTGTTTGGTTTGAGAAAAGTTAGTGAGAAAAGAAAATATGAGAGAACATGAATTCATTCCGAAAAACCATCTTATTTTTTTCTTGTTTTGTTTAGGGTGGAAAATTTTGTAGAAAGTACTAAAACATTCTTTAAATTAAATAAATTTTTCTTCAAATTTTTCATCTAATTTTCGATTTAGTTTTACATCCTCAATTTTCCCTAAAATAAACAAAGGATTCCTTTCCATTTTCTCTCAAATTTTCTTTTCCCTCTCAAATTTTCCCTAAACCGATCACAACCTTAGAGTATATGTCCTAAAAAAATATGGACTATAGGAATGAACAAAAATTCTGAGACATTGGAATTAGATACTTATCTCATACTGGTGGTAAAATAATGTTGTTAGAAAAAATCTGATTATAAATTAACTGAGGTAAAGCAAAGCCGTTATATTGGTAAACTCAGCTTGACAGAATCTGGAGTTTGGTGGAAGTTTAGGATCTAAATTTCAAGCTTAAGTAATTTGTTAGTTTGATTTCGAAGTACTAATTGAGGCTATGTAAAAAAATAAATTATTAACTGGATTTGGGCACAATGGATCGGCTTTCCATTTGTTGCTTCCACCTTATTCATTCCTCCTCAAAGTTGGCATAAGCAACAAACACGTCATTGGCTCCTATAAAGTAGCCAGCATGAATTTACAATTAAGAATCCTCCATATTAATCTCATAGTTTAATAAGCCCATGGTTGAAGAAAAGTATATGATTACTAACAAGATTCCAAGCTATCCTAATGTTTTTCTCAACCATATATATTATATCTCATGAATAAATAAAGAGAAAATGGAATAAGAAATGCCACCTATATTTTTGCTCCTTTTCTTTTAAGTTTTAGGAAATTTTAGGGTTCTAAGTGTTATAGTTTTATGATTTTAGAGTTTCAGAATTTTCATAATTTTAGGATTTACGATTTTACTAGGTTTTAGGGTTTTTATATTTTAGGGTAGTTAATTAGAATTATGTCTTAAACATCGTAAAATATTAAAATGAAAAAAAGAAAAAGTAAAATGATGTTATTTTGACGATCCCTCATATAGCTTATATAAAGTGTCGTCACCCTATATATATCCACTAAGTCTATTTAGAATTATGTCTTAAACAATGTAAAACGAAAAAAAGAAGAATTAAAATGATATTATTTTGACGATCCCTCATATAATTTATATAAGGTGTCACCTTATATCCACTAACCCAACGAATAAATAAGTCATACTTAAAATGAATTTATAATTTAATCATATTTTATATTTATTTAAATGTGAAAGTGGTTTTAAGAAAATAATTAAAAAATGAACTATTAAATGAAAATAAATTATTTTTCAGAAGTGATAAACAATAATTCCGATTTTCATACATCATCATACTTAATTTCGTACAAAAATATTGATGAAATTTGTTCACTTTTCCTTTTGGCATGATGGATATTTTAAATCAAAAAATGGTTAAAACAATCTTTATAGATCGCATCAGAAACATATATTAGTGGATCAGCTATGATTAAACAATGTATTAGCGTCACAGTTAACAATGATCTGTTTCGATAATCGAGTCGATAGGGCAGGCGCAGTCAAAGAAGATGGATCCCTCAGCTGCTGCTTTAGTCTACATAAAGCTAAGCTAAGCTAAGCTAGATAGGCTCTCTGTAAGTAATCTTGGAGATGGGTATTAAATTTCTCTTCTTTTTGTATCTTTTGCTTTATGTAATTTTCCTTTCTTGTCTCACCTCAACCCACTTGGTTAAGGCAATCTCCAGCTCCAAGAGATTCGATACTGCGCAGCGCTTTGCTGTGAGCACAAAACGATATTATTTTATGTTATAAACGACATCGTTTTGGATGACAGTGCACGTGACGGCGTTATTTATAGCATAAAACGATGTCGTTTTGTGCTCGCAGCAAAGCGCTGCGCAGCACTGGATCCGTGTCCTTGCCACAGTTCTCATTAACAGCATTTTTAAGCAAGTTTTTTTTTCCTAATCGGAGAACCCAATTCTTTTGAGCCGGGTAAAACTCCCGGAAGGACTTCCACATAGGTAAAGTTGTTAAGTCTTTCTCTTATTTCACAAGTGTGACATTTAATTGACGTAGCCCGAATTCGAATTCAAAACTCAGAAATTTAGAGTCCACTCGGTGGCCAGACCAACGATCAACTCATCTATGCATGACCGAACCTTCTTTAAGGAACTCGATGCTGCCACAACTAAGAGTCTTTATTCAGTAAACATCGATTCACCGATCCAAAATAGTTTGACACAATTAATTGGATTTTATTTAGGGTTGTTCAATTATTCAGTTCATTAAGTTAAAACCAATTTATAATTTAGTTTATTTCATTTTGTCAATAGACGTGATTTATATGAGCCTAGTTAACTCGATTGTCGATTTAATTAACATTTTTTAAAAAAATATTTAATTCTATAATGTAACTGGATCGAAATTTTAATATTATTTAATTTAAAATCTATAACATACAAATAATATATATTCTGGTTAATGCTTGATTTTTTTTTGTTAAACATTTGACTATTAATTCCGTTTGCCGATAAATCAGTTAATCATATTTTCCCATTCGATTTGAATTATTATTTTTTGATTAATTTATTGATTAGCCGAATAATAAATCAGCCGGTTAATAACCAAGCAGTCTCCTTGCATCCTCACCACCTACATCACGATTGAATTTCTTTATTTAGGAAAAGTTTCATGGAAAAAAAAATTAAACGGAAAAGTTAGAGAAATTCTTTGTTTGGTTTAAATGGAAAATTTCATGAAAAAAAGTTTTATAGAAAATTGTATGAAAAATTTTGATTAACAACAATAGGAAATAATATTTTCCTTTAAACTTTTCATGTTAAAAAAATAAGTGGAAAATAAAATGGATTCCACGAATAATTTGATTTTCATTCTATTTTCTATCCAATATTCCTTTCCATAAAACTTTCCCTAAACCAAACACATCCTTATAGTTTCATTAGGATTTGAAAACTAAACTTATACTCCCTCTGTCCTCTTTTACATGTCATTTAACCGAATTTTTTTGTCCACTTTTATTTGTCACTTACCAA
Organism: Kalanchoe fedtschenkoi; assembly: GCA_002312845.1. NCBI lineage: Eukaryota > Viridiplantae > Streptophyta > Magnoliopsida > Saxifragales > Crassulaceae > Kalanchoe > Kalanchoe fedtschenkoi. The sequence continues at coordinate 287,805 of NQLW01000012.1, forward strand.
TTTTCAATGTGTATTTAATATCAACAACTACCTTAAAATGTCAAACATTAATCACTTCATTATCATAATCAATAAAGAATACATTCCTCACCAATAATCATCTATCAATTTTACTTTTTGCACGAACTTTTTCAAAAAAATATTAACCACCTACCTATTAAATTTGTTCAACCGCTAGCATTAACTTCACCTTAATCTACTCAAATTAACCGTAAACGACATGTATTAGAGGACGGAGGGAGTAAGTAGAAAACTGAGAAATCCATGGAGGGTAGAGAAGAGAATTGATGTGATAGCTTTCACTTGGGTGAATCTCGTTTCACCAGACAGGCAGGCAGCATTCATGAGTTCATCATCCTGAAGTGGACACAGATCTCGTCACAATCTTTTCCTTATTTTCCATGGCTTCCCATCACGCACCTCTCCACTCCAGCACTGCAATGTCTTCATCCATCATCTCCATCCACACCGCCAAAACCACCCTGGCTGAGATGTGAAGGCAAAGCAGTCTGTCCCCTAAAAGGGCAGGCAGCATTGAAGCCGAGTGACGCAGGAGAGTCGGGCTAGCTGCACACAAATCAAAACCGTACGTCAATATAATGCATGTTAGTAAACTGGTGAACATATGGAGTAAACCTGAGAGAGGCGTGACACCAGATTCAATGCAGATACTGATGGGTAAGTTACGCATGCAGAATTAAAGCCTATTTACCCCCGATCAGGTTGAAAAATCAAAGTGATGATCATTGGAAGATAAAAGAGAAGAAGAAGGTTGAAGAATAGAGGAAAGGAGCCGAAGAAGTGAGACTGGGAGTAGACGATTTAAAGAGGAGAGGGGGATAGATTTAGGATTCATTTTTTGATACCATTCTTCCAATATTGTAGCACAATATACAACCTATTACAAATCCTTGAATTATATATTTTAATCGTATTTATTTATCCTAAGCTCCTCTTAATAGTTGTATCATTAAGCCTCTTGAGCAGAAAAAGCATAGGTAATTAAATAAGACACACATTAAGATGGATCTCGCTCGTCTCTTGGATTGTGCTCGTCATTCTCTAGCTACCGTTTGAAAATTTGAAGTGATATGTGATGAATATCAATTGTGGTAGTGATATTATTTTAACTTTTTTAAATTGGAATACGATTTCACAGCCGGACTAGATCTATCTGAATCTCTTTTTACTGACTAAACATGCATAATTCCTTGATCACATTGCATGCCTGCGCATTGAGGGATATGAAACTCAGTAAGATAAACAGGTTGCAGAGCTAACTTAATTACCTGTTAATTATAATCATGCATGTGAGTGAAGCTACTTGATCTCAAGCTTCATCGAATCATCTGCACAGATAGAAGTTTGCTGTGAACTATTGTGGGAAACTTGACCCAAACTATCTGCTTTTACACAGATGACAGCTAAATGTCCTTGTGCCCCCCAATTACTCATCCAATTAGTATCTCATGGCCATAATAGATGGTGGCTCAGTGGTCCGGTGACAATATGTTATTATTGTGATCTCCGATTTAAATTCCATTGATATGATTGGGTAGAAAAAAATTCACTATCTCATGGGGACAGAAATTATAGTGGTATGATGAATTGTAAAAAGTAATTTGGTTTGGTTTCAAAAACAGAAGTCCGTATGCAAGAAAAATGAAAAAAAAGTAAATCAAAACCTATTCTTTGTGGAAGTATGTATCCATATATGTAAATCTAAACTAACTCGTCCCAATAACTATTGAGGCAATTTCACGGGATTCGACACGTTTAGGGTCCGCTTTAGTGATATATATTCAAAAAATTATACACCGAAAAGTGAATTTTGATTGACTAATTTGGACAGGGAACATATATGAATTACGACAAAAATTACCATGACATAACTAGACGACATGCTCAAGATGATTCTAATTCTATTTTGAGAATGGAAGTTAGATTCGTAGGTCACAGAAATGAGAAAAAACTGAGAATGACACATTATTCATGAATATTCCTAGAGTTTTGGTGATCAAGTCAAAATATTAAAATTCAAATTAACTAGCTCAGGGAGTAATGTGACATATTATATGAATATTGGCCTAGTTTCACGGTTTCCGACATATTTTGGGAAGTTCGGTTTAGTGATTTATCCTCGAAAAATTGTTCGTAGAAAAATATATTTTGACAGCCTGATATGAACAAGGAAAGAGAAATGGATTTGAAATGAAAACTACCTCGGCATCACTAAATGACATATAAAGGTGCTCGATTTGAAAACAAAAGTTTATAGAACAAGAAAATGAGAAAAAATCAAAATCGGTACATTTTCCATAAAGGTGTAACTATAGATTTGATGATTCGGGTCACACAAATTCAAAAAACTAACACACAAAGTAATATGAAACATTGTAAAATTATTAACCCGTTTAATGAAATTTCAACACATTTTGGGGGTCCGTTTCAGTAATTTATATCTAAGAGATCATGCATCGATTCACGATAGAACCATATATATTGGAAAAGAGAGATGGTTTGGGACAAAAATTACCAAGAAATCACTAGAAGATTTGTTGAAGGTGATTTTTGCTTGATTTTTTAAATAAGAAATTGTATAGGCTAAGAAAATGTGAAAAAACTGAAATTGGTTCATTATGTGTAAATGTGTAACTATAGATTTAGTGATCAAAGTTAAAAAAATGGAAATCTAAACTGCATAACCCAAAGAGTAACATGAAACATTATAAGATTAACAACCCAGGTTCTCTGACACATTTTGAGATCTGGTCAGTGATTTATCATCAAAAAATTATGCACCAAAGGACCAATTTTCATAAGATTATATGAATAATATAGAGAAACAGTTTGAGACTGAAATTAGAATGACATAAATAAGCGACATGTAGAATGTGATTATAGATCAGTCAAAACAGAAGTCCGGCAGCAAGAGTCACAACAAAAATTAAAATTTTCCCATTTTCCGTAGGGATAGTTTACTCATAGATTCAGTGATCGGAATTTAAAAATAAAAATTTTAAACTAACTAACTCATTGGGTAATACGAAATATTATAAGCCTATTGACTCAATTTCACGAGTTTCCAACATGTTTTGGGAGATGTTTCAACAATTTATTCATGAAAAATCATGCACAAAAGAATGAATTGTGATAGGCTCATTTGGTCAAGAAAAAAAATAATTCAAGACGAAAACTACCGTTCGAACGAGTAATTCTTGAGTAGACACAGTTCACCACGTGGATTGTGGACACAATCAATCGCGAGCCGTCACATTCAAAAAATTACAATGACATGTGATTTAATAAATTTTGAAAATTTTTAACTATTCAAGTAATCAAAATGACAACTTATTGGTTTGCCCGGATCCATCGATAGACATCTGAAAGGTGACCTAGACTAACAAAACGACAACTAATGAAATCGTCCCGTGTCGTCCACGGAAGGGTGAATTTTGGCCCACGTTGACGTTCTAATGACGTCCACGGAAGGGTGAATTTTGATCGAGTGACTAACGGGGTTATGTAACGACTTTACTAGATATGAGTCTTGGTAATACCTTATTTATATTTTGATATGCGAACGTGCACATGAGTTAGCTCGCAATTAGTAAGAATGTCACTATCAAAATAAAAGAGATGTGCAATCTCTGACCATCGCAAAAAAAATTAAAAATAAATAAATTATACTCGATACAAAAGAGACCTGTTTCTTTATTTATTTAAAATACAGTGAAATTCTGTAAGCACCATTAAAAAAAAAAAAGGTGGATGCTGCTTTGGCCTTCCACAGTGAAGGATTTGCCGCTCATAAGCTACAAAAACCAAGCAATGAGAAGACATGCAACAACTGTGAGGCCGGCCGCAGTTCTGAAACTGCAACTGCAACAATGATCTTTCTGCTCTGATGAGTTTCAAGGGCCGCGGACATTGCCCAAACAAAAACAGCCCGTCGCCTGGCCCTCCGGGATCATGCCCCCGCCCTTGCTCGTGTCTATCGCTTCCAACAAACGCACCACTTCGTCCATCTCTGGCCGTTTATCCGGGTTCCCATCCCAACATTTCTTCATTATGCTCGCAAACGCGTTCGGGCAGCATCTGGGTATGTCCGGCCGTAAATTCTGCAAAAAGTTTTTATGTGAAATATTATGATAAACGTTATGATAATGAATTCTGCTCCGATAACATTTTGTATCATAAATTTTTTACCATCAATTTGCATTCACATTTTAATACACCTCGACTTAAGTGATAATGTAAAGGAAGACGGATAAAATATGCGTTAGGCCGCATTGTATCAACTATCAAACCTGTCGAACAACTGCAGAGGAAACCTCCACAAAAGTGAGATCGGCATAAGGCATGTCGCAGCAGTAGATTTCCCATAAGCATATGCCGAAACTGTAGACATCGCATTTTCTATTGTACGGTTTACCGTCAAGGACCTATATGAGCAGCTCGTCAGCTCGGGCACCGAAACGTAACAATATTTCGGAAAATATTACTCGATAACGCAAATACCTCAGGGGCCATGTATCCAAGTGTACCCGTTTCTCCAGTCATGTCTTTGGGGTTCTGAGCTTCAACTCTAGCGACACCAAAGTCGGCGATTTTCAGGTTTGTGCGAGCATCTAACAGCATATTCTCGGTTTTGACGTCGCGATGGACAATCTTCTGCGAATGCAGGTAGCTCAATCTGCACATGCAGCGACGGAGAGCAACACTGGCCTTAGTCACAGCTCGCGATTCAAGCAAGGATTGGATATGTAAACATTCGAGCGGAGAGTAACTGTTCTCACCCTCTGGCCAGATCAAGAGCGATCCGAATGACAGCTTTGTAAGGGAGCTTCTTCCTCCGATTCCTGATCAGATAGTTTTTCAGGGTCCCGCCTGCCACATACTCGACCACAACACAGCAAGCCCTTGATGGAATGTCATTCTGACCATTGGTGGAAGCTAAGGCGCCGCTAGTCGGGATCCTAAGGTCTGAAGTTCCCATTGACGCTCCGACAAACTGAAACATAAAACACAAGACTAAACAAACTTGCAAATAATGAGTAGAAAGGATAGGGTAAAAAGGTGATAAAAATGAAGGTAAATTACGAAGATTTCAAACTCGTCTATCAGATAAATCATCGGCATCAAAGACAGCATAGTTACAGATTGCAGTAAGGCCGTGTTTGGTTTAGATAAATATGGTGGAAAGGAAAATTCGGTAAAATTCAGTATTTGGTTTAGATGAAAAGTAGGAGCAAAAAAATATTAGGGGAAAATTGGGTGAAAAATGTGATTTTTACTTTTAACCAACTAATCTGATACAATCTGATCAAGTTCAAAGTATCTAAAGCGGGTAGTCGTTTCTTCTATAAAGTTCAATGTATCCGATCAAGTTCAATGTATGTAGTTGATGAAAGACTGATACTTTCCCGAACATTTTCCACGAAACTTTCCATGATAGTGAAAAATGAAATAAATTCTTTAGTATTTTCTTTGATATTCTTGTTATGAAACCAGACAAGGAAAAATTAGATTGAATCTTTAAAACTTCAAAGATTCCATTTCCTCCCAAATTTTGTCTAAACCAAACACAACCTAAGTGATTGTGTATGCCGCACAGTATACCTTGGTAACATTGGGATTATCCAGCTTATGCCAAACCGCAACCTCTTGCCGGAAAGAAGCCCTGAGAGCAGCTGTCTCAGCAACTGTGGCCATTCCGTCCTCCCCCCAATCCAATACTTTCACTACAATGAATAGAAATAAGGAAAATCAAGATATGTGAGTAGCAAGCCTCGAATCAAATTACTCGATCAGGGGATCAAAGCAATTCAAATCACAATTGCCTTGATGAAACGATGGATCGTATGCGCAAACTTTTAAACAACTATGAAATCCAAGCAGAATAAAGGGAAAGATTACCTGCAACATCTTGGCCATCATAAGTGCCGCGATACACCGTTCCGTAAGTGCCATGAGCGATAACGTATCTAATATCCAATTTCGACAAGTCAATCTCCCAAATTTCTTTTCTCACATATGACTCCCTCTCCCTGGACCAGACCCTGCTCACATGCTTCTCCAGCTGCACATCCCAGCTTTTGAAATCGATCTTATCAGCTCTAAAAAACAAATCCTTACCGGACTTGGACCTATCCATAGCTAAATCCTCAACTTGGGAGTTTGATTTCTCAGCCATCAACAAGCTTCAGCAACACCCTTCACAGCATGAAGACGATATGACCCGAAATCACAGGAAAAATGGACCAAAATGATGAATGCCCAATCAAAGAACAACGCAGGGTGCACGCAAACTAAGCCGCTGATGATGATGGTGATGACAGCACAGGATTCACCACCGCCATCAGCCAAAGACTAAAACGAAGTCGTAAACCCTAGGTCAGGAAAACGACCCCCTTCTAGCTTCCTCTTGCAAATCCGAGAGCTCAAAATCCAGAAAAGCGACCACCTTTAATAGCAAACAGAATGCGATTAGCGAAACCCACCTGTAGAAAAGGAAAAAAAAAAACCGACGCTATAATTGTCAAAATCGCCAAATTTAAACGCCGGAGAATCCGACGAAAGCTGTGTTTTTTGCCAAATGGGAGATGAATACTTCGAAGGGCTGTCGACATATTTAGAGAAAGAGACGTGAGGAGCATCATTGTTGTCCGACATATTTAGAGAGAGACGTGACGAGAGTCAATATATACGATGAAGACGACGGTCGTGGTGGCGGAGGAATTTCCATCAACTTGTTGGTTGTACTTGGTCTGTCCTTTCAGGGTCTCTCAATAATATAAATAATATAATATTTTTATTTTTTATTATAATTCAGTTTCATTTTTAAATTTTTTTAATCACTTAAAACTTAGAAGTAACTAAAAATTTGGATTAACAATTGTTATGTTTAACCCGGTACTATTATTATTAACGAGTAAAAGTACCCGTCGTTCCGACGATTCGGTTCAAACAAAATTAAAAATCGAATCAAATTATTAGTCATCCTTTCTAAAATATGAAACTATAAAATCGAACGATTAAAGGCACCCGTCGTCCCGACGGCTCGGTTCAAAAAAAATTAAAAAATTGAACCAAATTATTAGTCATCACTTTTTAAAATATGAAACTATAAACCGAATGATTTTTTAAAATTTGAAACCGAACTAAAGTAAATCGAATCGAACCGAACCGGATCGGACCGGATCGACCGGTTCGGGAGCGTCACAACAGAAATCCTATTCTGTTATATATTACTAATTATTTTGATTTTCAATTTTCTTCAAATAAATTTATAAAAACAATTAATATAATATTTTTCTTAATACATACTACTTAGAGAGTGAATAAATTTAATAAATAAGTGTTTAATTAATTCTTTTCAAATTTTTGTATAAGATATAAGTTAAATAATTATAGTTTTTTCTATAGATTATTATAATGAAATATTTAAATTTTATTTGTTAGGGTTTTTAATTGTAAAAATGACAAGCTTTCCATCAGTATCGCACAATTTCATTCACTGATTCTTAAATTTTTATTTACATAAACATTTGAAAATTCTGAGCACCGAATTCATGACTATGACATGTCGTTTGCTACGATGTACGAGGTCTTAGAAAGAAGAGAAGAGTGGATAACATGCCATCATATTTTCCTCCACAGAAGGCTGCTTGTCCATAAAAATGTCAAGCCAAAGGTCAGTCGAGTCTGCCAAATAACAGCTAGCTTTCCGTTCATCGCTGTCGAATGTTCTGCAAATGCCGGGCTAGATTGTCCCGCATAGTTGCTCCGAGAGGATCCGCTTGCTTGCACTGCTGCTGTCCGTAGGGTGAGTCGTGGTGACCAGGTAAGGATACGTCTGGATTTACCCTATCCCTTGAATCGATCAAGATGTTATGAAGCAAGCAACAGACCAAGATAATGCTCGGCAGTTTTCTCTTGTCCGGTCTCCACATCACCTTGCTGAGAATTCTCCAATTGCCCTTCAGCTGAGAAAATGCTTTGGATGCGAGTGAACTCGCGGGGTTGAGAACTTTGTCGAGATCAGACATTAAGGATGGAAGGTCGTCACTTTTATCGGGAGTTATAAGCCACGGAAGAAGAGGGTATGCTGATCCACCAACTATATATTCTCTTATTCTCGCACCATCAGATATTGTGCTTTGACGGCCGTTCAAACGATCCCCGGCTTCACTCAGTTTGTAAAAGCTTGAGAATTTCAATAGTCGGGAAAGCGTCATGCCACCTGGCCAGCCTGCCACAAAGTCGAGAAACCTAAGCTCGTGGTCCACGATTCCTTGCACAAACATGCTGTAGTTCTTCTCTTGGTCGCACCAGTCTCCGGAAGTTTCAACAGCAGGGAGAGTCATAATGATGTGCGTCGCATCAATAGCTCCGCAACAATTTGGCAGCCCATACATTGCCTCGAATTTCATTTTAATCTCCTCGAGCCTAGCTGAGTCGGGCCACTTCAGATGATGTTTTGCATGTTCTTCCATTGCTTCGATAAATCTCCACGTAACCTGCGAAACGGTGGACTGGCCCACCCCAAAGGAAGCTCCAACCGAGACTTGTGACTCGCCGGATGCTAATCTTCGTAAAGCTATTGCAGCCTGTTTTTCAACACTAAGAAGCCTTCCCTCAATATTAATGAGTCCTGACGGAGGCCTTGAGATGAGGTTCTCCCTAACAAGAGAACAAATGTAATCAAAAGTTGACTTCGACACCCTAAAAAAGTGTTTGAACCCTTCTTCATCATGCGAGCTGCTTAAGCCTGCGAGTATTAAAAAAAATTCATAAAAGATTGACCAACTACTAGAGCTACAATCGATGGTATATCTTGCTAATGAAATTACCTAAAATATCTTTAACCAAATGTAAACTGTATGAGCAGACATGAAACTTGCTAGATGAAAATAGATCCGGGTCTGGTAAACACACGCATCATCAGCTCACCACATTTCCCCCCGATAATCTAACTAGTTCCGAAACGTATACGGGAACGGATATGGATAGGATACAGATAATGTGATTTCGTAAAATTTTAGGATACAAATACGACGTGAATAAGACATAATTATAGTGAATAAAATTTATATTGCAACTACAATAATACTGGAAATGATCTCCAGATTCAAAGAAATATTCAAATATGAAAATTTGCTTAGTTATATAATCCACGAAAATAAACCGACTGTCTTTGCCGTTTAGATTATGTATGGTAAATTGACATTTTCACAATTCATTTACGAAGCGGTAAACGGTGACATAACGAAGTTTCAGTACTCCAGAACTCAACAATTCCCAAATACCCATGCCTTGTTTTTTCTTGTTGTGCACCCTTTATATATTGATAGTGGAGCCAGACTCATTGCGACTTAGCTCATGCGCACGCCCAATATATCCATGCATCTTATTCACTATATATTACTAGAACTTTATCCATTCCAAGTTCTGTGGAAAATGACAGCTGCGTCAAAACCCCACTATGATCTTCCACAACTCATCCCATACTATTTCAACGAAAAGTGTGAAAATAGGCATCTAATTGATTGATACCTCTTTCTCCCTGCGAGTATATGCATAGTACTGGAAATTGATCTCAGCCTCTAACTCTCTCATTAACAATTTTGACCAGATTGACTCGTCAACTTTCAAGGCTCTTGGTTAAGAAACCCTAATTTCATTTCATTTCCCCCAAACCAAAACCCTAGTTTTTACCAAAACTAAAAACCCACCAAATTATCAACATAAATTTAAGATAAAAACATATTCCAGCTCGAAATGAACCGTGACGTACCTACAGCCGGCGAATTCTTGTCCCAGAAGCTCTCCCACCACTCCGTGTCAACTGCCGTCGGATCAACCGGAGCTGCATTCGAAACTTTCCGCTTCTTCAGCTTCTTCAAATCCTTGCTGATCTTCTTCGAGCTCTTGAACGGCGGCATGGAGTCGCCGATGTTCTCTCCGCCAATTTACCGAGATGGACGCTACAGTGAAGCTGCGATTTTTCAGGAAACATGTCCCGACAAAATTTCGATGAAAAATTCGAGTCCAGAACACAGTCTCATGAGTTTGGGCCACGTCGATTAAGTTGTTATTGGGCCGTTATGGTCCCGTTAATGGGCTTATAGTTTTTTTTTGTGCAGTTACAATTGGTTCATTCTGTACCATCAAAATTCGAACTCATGATATTACTCAGTGTCTTTACTAATCTGTTTGATATTTTTTGAGTTTGGGAAGATCTATATTTGGATTGAGGTTAGTTAATTTCATTCCGAAATGTCTCGAAATTCATGGCATATGCCATATGGTGTTAAAAAAAAGAATTTACCCAATTATATACCCGAGCTGGATGATGTTTTAAGGCTGTGTTTGGTTTAAAAAAACTTGAGAGAAAAGTAAAAGAAATCTCTTATTTGGTTTAGAAAAAGTTAAGAAAGGAAAATCTAGATGGAAAATGAGATAAAAAATTTAATAAAATAGAGTGTTTGGGCAATTTTCTATGAATTTGTCACTCATAACCAAACAAAGAAAAATGAAATGAATTCCATGGAAAATTTACTTTCCCTCGCATTTTCTTTTCCACCTTATTTTCCCTAAACCAAATACACTATAAGAGTTTTCGTATTTCAAAATACATGGTTTTAGTACATAAGTTATTTTTAAGAAAAGTTAACTGAAGAAAATTCGAGCAGACTGTTCTGCTTGTACAAGCAAGTGTAAGTTGAAATCGTCTTGTTGGAGGACATTAACATTGACTCGATTACACTTTTATAAGACTCATTTCCTCTAAGTCAAACTTTTGACTTTTGCAATGATTCGGTCTAGTTTCAATCATTTATGTTCAATTGTGTATCATTTGTGTTTTTTTTTATGACCACTTGTTGCACATCTCTACGTTTTGATAGTGGAGCTAAATTCGTTACGAGTAGTTGACGTCCACCTCCAATATATTTATGTCCATGCGATACCACTCTTGAACCTGAAAGCTGAGATTCTTGGACAAAACTTCAACTGTCAATGTTGAGCAGTGACTTATCCCATATCGCTCTTTACATGTTTTAAGACGATCCTAATATATAAGGGTTCCCTTACTCATAACGAATTGATTTTGAGTGTAGATCTAACTATCTAATATAGTATCAGAGCGGATTTTCACCTCTCCTCACGAGGCCTCACTCAACAAATTAAATGAAAATGAGTGTTATTTTAAGTGTAAATTCAACTATCTAATAGTTAAACCAACACCAACAAACTATGTAAGTAAAATACCCATAAGTATCAGGCAAGCTCATTTAAAAGTATGAACAATCGAATCCTAAGGATTCAGATAGCTCTAGTAAAATTTTGTGGTCTGATCTGAGCTGGCCTGAGTGATTCATTTGTTTGTAATTTATTAGTTTTTGGAGTTGTTTCGAGATTGGGTTTCGAAGATCAACCACCTCTAACTGTCGTGTATAGTTCGATTACTCACATACCTGTTCATAGTTTTGAACAAGAAAAACGAACATATATATTACTAACCTATTTTGTCTGTGTCTTTTCATTTATTTTTTTATATATATTTTTATTGATTTTGATTGAATTAGGCTTGTATTGAAATGCAATGAGATGACTTGAAATAAATTTGAGGTACAATATTAAAAATTTACCAAATTTTAATCAAGAAAATAATTAAAAGTATCATTGGGTGTTAAGACATCCCATTGAAACAAAAATAAAAATAGAATTTATATCATGTCACGTGCGATATGTATTGTATCATGTCATAAACATTATTTTCATCAAACATTGAAACAAATTTTCTACTACTTTATTTGTGAGATACATATGTCATAATATATTTGTATACAAGTTTATCAAATAGACCTACTTGGAGTGAATAAACAATTGTTGATTTTGATCACGTTTGTGGGAGACCGAAACGTGATAAAAAATCAGATATTTTATCACATTTAGAAGAAGGAAACGTGATGAGATCAACATATTGATTTTTTTTATCACATTTCATCTTTTCAAACGTAATAAAAGATTAAAAAGAAAATGTTTTGTACAAGAAAACTACAAACCATCTTCCACATCAACACAAATTTTTCAGCTAAATTCTAATGGAGTTGCCTAGGGTGACTTAAACTCAATTGAATTTAAACCCACTAGGTTTCTTTATCCAAGACTTCACTTAAAATGCGCAAATTGTAACATGTGTGTGCCTATGAATGTCACCCACGGTACCTTGTGATCCAAGTAACCTACGAAGGTAAGAAGAGTTGGTCACCAAAATAAACCCAATCTGTGCCTATCAAAGCCTAAAAATGCTCTTTATAAGGACTCTGGTCGCCAAAACCTTTGACAACAAGACATCAATAATTCACCCTACCTCGAGTTAGCCATGGCTAGTTTCAAGGGGACCGGAGCGGGTCTGATCGTTGCGCTCTTGGGGATCCTGTGCTGCGGCGGGGCGCTGGCTCAGTCAGGCTGCACGACTGCGCTTCTAAGGCTTTCGCCGTGCTTGAACTTCATCAGCGGAAACTCATCCTCTCCTTCCTCTTCTTGCTGCACGCAGCTGGCCAACGTCGTGCAGTCTCAGCCGCTGTGCCTGTGCAAGGCCCTGGGCGGCGGCAGCATTGTGGGGGTTACGATCAATCGAACCCGCGCGTTGGAGCTTCCCGGGGCGTGCGATGTGAAGACTCCACCGGTCAGCCAGTGCGACAGTAAGATGTCTAAGCCATTAGTCTTTCAGATTGTTTTATGCTAAGAATATATTTTGAATAATTGGAATTAAAAATTTAATGCAAGTAATCTCATGACAAGTAAAATTGAGGAGAAACAAGTGTCAGTTTTATTTTTATGGAATGAATTATTGTCATTTCTCCATTTACTTACTGTACGGACTATTAAAATTGACAAATTGAGTATAAAATTTTGTTTTAACTAATTTAATATGTCATATTGGATTTGATCATTATATACATATTAAACTTGTTTATTTATAGAGTTGTTTGAGTATGAAATGCATGAGTTTCTTTAGGTAAATAAAACGATATCATTTAATTTAATGGCAAAAACAACATAATTTTAACACACAGATATAAGTTATATAATAATATTTGTTCATGCAACTGTAAAATTCATTTTTAAAAATTAATCTAATTTTTTTCTTGTACTTTTTTTAATATTTAGATAGTTTTGACCAAAAATTGAGAAAGTAATGAAAATTTCCTTATTTTATGAAGTAGGAGTGTCATCTAAGAATGTGGAGTCTTATATTCAAAATCTGCTTGTACAATTTATGTTGATAATCTGATTACCAATGCAGCTGCTGATGGGCCTACGGCAAGTCCTCCAAGCGGATCTCCGATCAGCTCCCCATCAGCGTCTCCATCGGATTCCAACGGAGATTCGCCTGCTGATCAGCACCCAACCATTCCGTCAGACCCATCTTCCGGTTCAGGTCAGCCCCTCTTTAATCCGTTACATAATGTTTTCGTAATCGAATATGAGTACGATTTATTCATCTTACATTGCAGGGTCAGGATGGGCTCTGGGTCCGTCGGCCAACGGCGCACCGGGTGATGACTTGATCAGATTATCCGCTCATATACTCCCGATTCTCGTCCTGACAGTCGTCTCTGTGGCTAGTTTTAGGCCCTGGATCTGAAACTGATCGCACATTTACAGACCGTTGCTGATTGTTGTAGAATTGCGCATTACTTTTTCACTTGTAAAGCAGCTGTCCGGTTATATACAATTCTGCCAATGCTTCTTGATGATGCTTTTGCAACCATGGTTTGAATTTTGAACACACTAAAAAGAGTATTATTTTCATTGGAGTGATTTAGAGGGTCTGGAATTTCTGAAGGTCTTGGGCGAAGATAAAAAAATTAGATGTGAAAAAAGTTTATAAATATTTTCATTAAATAGAAGCTTAATTATGTTAATAATTAAATCTTTCATATTTCATATTTATTTTTTTATATCAAACTCATTAAACTAAGGAATCTGATCCAGAACTGTAAAGCCAAAAACAGGCAACTCAAAACTACGTCGTTTTGATTTGTAACTATTAATTACAATTTGACATGTGTATAGTTAATGTTCATTAATATTAAACTACATCGTTTTTTTCTCAAACCATCTTGATTTGTAGGAAAATTACCCTGTTTTGCTTGGCTGCATAGTTGCCTAGTTCATGAGATCTAAATCATTACGCTCCCGTTTGGTAGCATGCATTAGAAACAGAAATGATATTATTAATATTATGATAATTTGTTTGATTAAGATTAATAATATGTATTAATAATGTAGGGAAAGAAATTTTATGTTTAAAAACACATATTTATAATACCTCCTCAATAGGTGGTACAATTTATATGAGTATTAATAATACACGTATACTCCTTTTGTCATCTTTTGCTTGCCACTTAATGAAAAATATTTGTCCATTTTTATTTGTCATTCAACAGTTCCAATGCATATTAAATTCTCACACCTACCTTAAAAATCAAATATTAATTAAAAAAATTATTTTTTAATAATAAATCACTCTTCAATCTATATCATTTAATTAATTTTTTTTATATTTCCAATATTAATTTATCTTCTACCAACATCATTTAATTCTTATATGTTTCTAACTAACTACGCTCACCTACTAATTCTAATATAAATACTTACATATGGAGTACCTTTTACAACACAATGGAGAAACAAGAATCAAAATTTTTCAACGGAAAAAATGGAGAGAAAGAAGCTAGCAGGGATGTGGTGCAAGTTAAAGATGAGAATGGGACCTGAACCTGACAGTCTCATTTCAACCTATGCAGTCCCTTTGGACCAAAAACAACATAAAAAATAAGACGTCCTGTGTGTTGAAATATTTGTGATGTGCAACTGCCCAAGCAAAATTAAAAAGATAATGGTACTACAGTGAGCAAAAGACAACAACAATGATGAAAATAGTTAGCTAAACATTTCATATTCATTAGTTCAAAATCATGAACACATAAGTTCAAAAGTGATTCACCAGCTCACAAAATAACAACAATGATGAAACAAGCTTGCATAACAGTATTGGAGCAACAACAACTATGTTTAATTTTTCTCCAATTCCTATTTCACAATCTATCAAGCGAGGTAACTAAAGGTGACTTGGATGTAGACATTACCAATCTGCACAAGGTGCTAAATCAATTAAAAACATCAATATTGAACACAAAATACAAAAGCTCAAAGCTATTATAAAAAAAAAAGGTTGTGTCATTTTATCAAACACATTATAGGCGTAAAATTTCTTATATGTCAGGTTGAGTTTACTTTGCAAAAAATTGCAAGCTACTAACTCCAGGCTATGAAAATTCAATAATGCTTGAACATCGAAAGAACTGAAAAATCGTACCAGAGTTATTGAGATCGAAAGATTTGATTCTCACCCTCGGGTGGATTCAAATTTGTTTCTTGAAGATTGGATCTTTCTGGATGGGGAAGATAGGTACCATTTCTAGAAGAGGTGTCTCTGGCGGCGGCTACAAAGGATCGTTCAAAAATTGATCGATGGCCTGATCTTTTTGGAATCGAATAGAGAAGAAGGGAGACCTAGAGTTTAATACTCGAGGCGCGGAAGATTGAAGAAAAAAAGAAGCGCGATTGAAGAAGCGCCGAATGAAAAATGAAAAAAAGAAGAACATCTAACCTGGAGCGTCGAAAAGAAAGCGCGGTCGCCAGCCATGGTTATCGCCTTATCGGTACTCCTAGTCTCGGTAAAGAAGGAAACATATGGAGTAATTATAACCGAAGTGAAGATAATCAAGAAATACAGAGTTATTAAAGCACGAGACAGTTGCGAGACCGTTACTAATCATTTCCTTAAATGGCGAGCTTTATTGCTATGCGACGAATATTCTCGGATAGAGAGAGTAACTAATACGGTGTGACAGACGTGCACTTGACTAATACAAAAAATACTATTTGAGATCTTGATTGGGTGTTTGGGACTACATTTTTTCACTCATACTCCACTTCATTTTATATTTTTCATTAAATTTTAAAAAATATATTAAATATTTACTTTTTATTAATTGGTTTTGCTTACAATCATTAGTAAATATAATTTTCATGGGCTTTGTGTAAGAGAAATAGCCCAACAAATTGAAACACTAGCTAGGGCACACGTGCCAGAAGCTCCCTGTACGAATTTTCAGGCGCAACAATGGAGGATGGTCAGGTGGAGGAAGCAGAGAATTGCAAGGAGCCGGAGGTTGCCCCTGCCCTAATTGCACTTCACCCGACCCAGAAATTCATCACAGTTGCGGTCGGCTCGGAGCTTCGCGTTTTCGACCTTGAGTAAGCTCCCTCCCCACCACTCCACAAGTCTGACTTCCGCATTATTCCAGTCTTGAACTTTTCAGTCGTTGTTAAAAGATTTGAGATGGGTTTTCTTTATTTGGTGAGAAAAAATGGTAAAGTTGAAGCCTTTAGGGGCGTCGATTGCCACGGAAGGCGTTTTAGATGATATTGGGTGTTGAGCAGTGTTCTTAAGAAAACGCCAAGACTGTGAATAAAGCTTCGAGAGATTTAGAGGCCAGGCGGAAATTAATATATTTAATAATTAATTAGAAACATATACATTAAGGCTGTGTTTGGTTTAAGGAAAATTGTAGAGAAAGGAAAATTTGATGGAAAGAGAAATTCATCATGGATTCCATCTTATTTTCCTTTGTTTGGTTTAGAATGGAAAATTTGAAGGAAAGTTTCAAAACTCCTTTCAATTTATCATAACTTTTCTTCTAACTTTCCACATAATTTTCTTTCCCTCATATTTTCCATCTAAACTAAACATTGAACTTTACCAATTTTCCTCCACATTTTCCTTTCCACTAAATTTTCCCTAAACCAAACACAGCCTTAGTATTTCACGAATAGAGCTTCGAAATTAATCAGCTAGTCGCGGCATTTCGAACACAGTTGTTTGAGAGCTGTTTATTATTGTCAAATTGTGTGTTTACTGTAGTTTGCTGTATCTTGTTGCAGGTTGGATTCTGCGGTTTCGTTGGCGGATGATGTGGGTGGGCCATGTCACAGTGATTCCGTTAGAACAATCAAGTTTAGTTCAAACGGAAATCTGTTTGTGTCCGCAGGAGATGACAAGCTTGTTAAAGTTTGGACTACTGATGATTGGCGCTGCATTCTTACCGTGTAAGTTGAGCCCTTTGTGTTCCAGGTTATATTGCGATATAGCTTTTGAGTCCACCGCCTACCGGGTTCATTTTTAGTATTTTGAGTTTCTGTCTGTTCACTGAATTTCGGGTGTTACAGTGGGGCGGAGAAGAGGGTGACTGCTGTGGCCATTAGCAAGGACGGTCTTTTTGTTTGCTATGCTGATAAATTTGGAACTGTGTGGGTTTTCGGGCTGGATGAAGCCGAAGAAAACCAAAAGCTGAAAACTAAGAAGCCGGTCGCACTTCTTGCTCATTATTGTAGCATCATCACTCGCTTGGTACGTTTCATGTTTTAAAATTTGTGTGCCACCTTCATTTATTACTCGTGGTCATCGGGAAGTCATCGTGCTTATTGTTTTCATTCACCGCACCGATTTGATATATTGTGATATGAAGTGGCCGCATTTTTAATTTGTGGAAAAGAATTGATTCTCAAGCGTGTCGTGGTTCCCTATGCAGGAATTTTCTCCTGATGGACGATTTATTCTCAGTGCAGATAGAGATTTCAAAATACGTGTTAGTCCATGATCCTAATATTTTAAATTTCTGATAGCCGCTCTCTCGTTTCTCTCTTTTTCTTTTTTTCTTTTTTTCTAAATGACCTTTTTTGTAGTTTAGTTTCTTTTTCTTTTTCGCCTTTGTTTTTGGTTTAGTTTGTTTTCTAAAACCGCTGTTTCAAATAACCATTTCTAGTATGCGAAGCGCTGATTTTCTCTAGTTCTAAAATGCTGTTTGAAATAGCGTTTCTTAAGCCAAACCGCTGTTTCAAACAGAGGTTTTCAAGTCCCCTCAAAACCATGTTTGAAACAAAGGTTTTCTGACCGATGTTTCAAACAATGAGTTCTAAAAAACTAAACCAAAAATAAGGCCAAGAAGAAAACCAAACTACAATAAAGGCCAAATGGAAAAATATACCTCGTTATTTGTAATAACTCACAGTTAGATGGTGTTGCCAGGTTACTCTATTTCCTAAGAGCCCTTTACATGGTGCTCATGAGATACAAAGTTTCTGCCTCGGCCACATAGAGTGAGTTGCTCTTGATCTCCGATCTCATGCTTTCTTTGTTAACTATAATCTTGGATGGGCCGTTATAATTTTCTATTTCGAAGTCCACCACATATGTGACTGTAATCTTGGTTAGGCGTGATAGAAGTGTCCTAGTGATTGCTACCCATCGGGTCACGACACATAATGCTACATACGTTACTATTGTTTGATGTACTCGCAGATTTGTATCATGCATGACCTTCATCAGTTCCCCGGATCACCCCCAAGGATTTATCGTCTCTGGAAGTGGAGACTCAACAGTAGGCACACCGGTCTTCATTTGTTTAAAATATTTAAGCTGATAGTCTATCATGCGATATTGAATCCATTTCAGGTCCGACTGTGGGATATTTCATCTGGAAAACTCCTGTACACCTGCGCTGCTGGAGCAGAGGTACTTTACCTTAAGCCTCTATTTGGTTTAGGGAAAATGAGAAGAAAAGAAATGTTAAAGAATTCTATGTCTGGTTTAGCATAAGTTGGGGAAAATTGGATGGAAAATTAGTAAGAAAGTTTAGTTAAGTTAAAGATTGTTTTGATACTTTCCTTATAATTTGCTATCCGTAACCAATCAACAAAAAAATAAGATAGAATGCACGAAGAACTCATTTTCTCTCGAATTTTCATTTTTCTCAAGTTTTCTCTGAGCCAAACAAAGCCGAAGTTTTTTTTTTCCGGTCTTGCTGATACACTCGCAAAATTTATGCATATAACTTTTTCTTTTCTTTTGTTTTTTTTTTGAAATGTGATGGTTTGATGATGACATGGTGTTACTTTTATGACTGCTAACTTTCATATTTATCATATGAAGGCAGGACTCCTAGAGTCCGACGGCAAAGCTGAACCAGACACTCCCCTTGCTCCCATTACTGATGTCTGTTCCTCTTTCGATGGAACATTAGTTGCAGTTGCCATTCAGGGGTATAACCGACTCTCCCTTGATGTCTTACTGTTCCATGTGTATTTACTAAACCTATTTTGTCGCCGTTGCAGCTTGCAAGGTATAGCGATGTTGAACTGTGATTTATCTGCTGCAACCCTCTCGATAAATAGGGTAAGTATCCTTCAACATTAACCCATTATGGCGCTCGACATGCCCTTAGGTTTTTTTCTTTCATTTCAAAGCAAATGACTGACGATGGCTTTATATGGAAACGTTTATTGCAGATTATATCTTTCACGGAAGAGACATTTATCCCTACAGCACTGGGAACCAGTGCAAAAGACTACTTGTGGATGGTAACCGGTGTCTCCAACTTGAAGGGCTTCGATTTGCCTTCTTTGGCCCGTGTGAAGGTCCTGTCAGGTTTTAACAAAAACCTTTCGAACTCTGCGGAGGGCGAAGGCACCATTGTGGAGGACAGTCATTTACCCGGGGGAGAGAAGCTACTCGAGAAGCTTCAGGGAAGCTTATCAGTTCGAAATGAAGCTTTCTTGGCAGCAGCTGAAGCTGTCAAAACAGCCATGTGCAACTTATTGATAAAAAAGAGCTACACCATGGACACACGAGAGTTCAGGAAGAGAACCAGAAACGACAAGAAAACAAAGAAGTGAGAACTCAAATTCCCAGCCACGCCTGCGGCCAGTTTTGGTATGATGCCTTAGTTTGTAACATTTGCAATTATAACTTCTGAAATTTGAAAACCATGAACATTTTCAGCTGATGGTTTCTTGCATCGTAAGTGGTCAGAAATCAATCCCAGAAATCATTCTATCACCATCTTTATGGCCAGGCCATACCCGAATGGCATCCCAAGCTCCATTGAACTAGTTGAATTTGCCCCTTTCCACAGTCAAAAAAGGATCACCTGTGGACCATTTCTGGTTCACAAAATGCTCATATGATCATCAATGAATCATAATGTCGTGAAGACATGAACATAAATTTCCATCTCAACTTGTTTTAACTTCAATAATTCCACCACCACTTGTGAAATGCAATGTACTTCAGTAGGTAGGCCTTCATTTAGGACATTGCTTGTAGCTCAACCTTCCTCAAAATTATAGACCAGCCCATGTTCAAGGGGCATGGCATGATAAAGTAAGAGAGAGTGATTGAGACATCCAACCTAGGTGGAGGTTAATGCATTTGGTTGAGGACATATTGGACTTTTCTTGGTCTGTTTCAGTTCTTGCTGCTTTACTTCTGTACAGGTTTCGGCCTCGACAAGTGTATTTTGGGTCACATAATGGCACCTTGAAACTAGTATATATAGAGGGTGATCCGAACATGGCTACATGACCTCTCTCACTGACAAGCTTCTGTGATCTGATTCCTCTAAGCCGAAGTTAAAGAGACACATGACTTCATCTACAAAGGCTTTTCCAAGTAACAAAAAGCATCCATGGGAAGATGGCGAGCTCAACAATATGGATTACTGGTCACCTAATCACCATGATAAGAGTCCTCCATTAAGAAGTGGACTGATCATGTTTGGTTCACACCACAAAAATCCTCAGCCACCATCTACAGCAGCTTCTTGCCCCGGGTCTGGCATTCAAGTAAGGATGTTCATGCTGACTGAAATGGGTGGATGTAATCATAGGAATAGTGATGCTGGTATGAACAGGAGGAGCAACATAAGCTACAATGTGGCCGAAAACTTCCTTAGCGTCTGCTACACCTGCAACAAAAGGCTTGATCAAGAGAAAGACATTTACATCTACAGGTATGTGAGGAAGGTGTTATGTCACTCACTGGAAGGTGTTGCAGTTTTGATTTCAGCACCCAGTTTGTTTAACTCACCCAGTCTGCTTAGATTATAACTGACCCATGGTTTGCTTGTTTTGGAATTTGCAGAGGAGAAATGGCGTTTTGCAGTCAGGCTTGCCGCTGTGAGGTAATGATTCGTGATGGGTTGCAGTTGGACGATGAAGATCATGCGAGAAGCCAACAACCCTGACCTGAGCACACTCTTCGTACTCTATCTTAAGGTCGCTAGTTTCCTACAATGTGAAGTTCAGTTGTATAAGACTTATAATGAGTCCAATGTTAGAGCTTATAAACATGCCTAGTTTCCATTGTCAGAACCAGCACGAGCATGCAATAATCTGAACTTTAGTGAGGGTACAGTGAGACTATAACTCCATCCTGCCAGCACGTGGTTCAAAAATGTACCTTTGATACTGAATCTAGTTCACTGAAAGTGCCCCACATACATGGCCTCAGCTAATGGTGTCAGAGTAAGAAAGCTCGGGGCCTTGGGTGCCTGCCGTGAGTTCCGATCTAAACATAAGAGTCTGTGATCAAATCAAACCATGGAAAACTATTGGCAATGACTAAACAGATGTTCTTGATGCTGTTGGCCCAAGGATTGAATTTTTGCGAGTGGAGGTTTTCTCCAGATCAAAATTGAAATTTCTATCATTCCAGAAAAAGCAAACACAAATATTACGGAAAACCAGTCACATTGTATTTGATATAGTTGGTTCCACAAAATAGTCTGTGATGCGAGATGTGACACAATAACTACCAACTCTAAACAAAAGACTTGTCAAATCAACAAACTAAAAGAACAGACTATCCAAACTTGATATCATGTCTTCAGTTTACAGTAGATCCTTATTTCATTTCAATTATTTTTAATCAAACAAGAACCCATCTGAAGAACACTGTCCCTGGATGTACCTTGGGGTATCACGGTCTTGTTAAGTTCCACCTCTTTGCTGCATAATTCAAAAAGGGTAACCGATGCATATTAATTCCTCCAACAAGAGAATATCAACAAATCTGTCTCACGCACTAAATAATTTAATTACCTCATAAACAGCCAGGATCAAGCATCATATTTCTTTAGCTTTTAAAACAGCAACAAGTATACCAACTCAAAAGCATTTCTGCAAACACAAATGGTGATGCGTGAGAAAAAAGTAACCGATCAGAGAAAAGTGGTCTCAGACATCTGAAAAAGAGAATGAGTAGGATTACCATGTGGTCTATAAGCACGAAGGTCATCCCTGTTCCATTGAAATCTCTTACACACTACTGACCGAAATCAACATGCTAGGATGCAGCAAAAACTCTGCTGAGCCAAAAATAAATAAAGCTGGTTGAAAAACATATCATTATCAACTTCAAACAGAAGCACAGCAACAAAAATTATAATAAATGGATACCTTGTTCACAGAAAACACTGGGCATCCTCATCTCATCAGAATCCTAACCTCATGTGAGGCAATATGACGGAAGATACAGATGCCATGACAAGTGTGATGACTTGCAAGATATATTTGAAGGGTTACGAGGATGAAAGTTACTATCACGAAGCAGAAAAGAAATCTTGACTCCTTTCTCCTCTTAACTTTTCTTCATAAAATCCAGAAAAGCTAAAGAAGATAAAGGAGGTACCCCAAAGAGCAAGAAAGATGAGAATTAGAAAGGAAAGAAATAAATAGAGGTGAGAAGTTAAGGACTACGGAGGGGATTGAATGAAGTAACAGGACTAGACTGTGTACTGAAGTTGGAAAGTACCATCAAGACGGCCAAGATTCATAGTTCATACTAAGATGATAATGGAGGTCTGGTCAAGAGGATTTAAGATCTGAAAGATTAGATGGTTGACCAATACCTATGATACTTCTAAGGGGGTTACCAGTCTCTAAATTTGATTGCGTAGGAAAGTTACAGACGTGAATGGGCTGGAAGTTACTAAATGATGAACCCATAAGAGATAATGATCATCAGCCACCCCGATGAATAAGGTACGACTACCAAAACATCTTCATCAAACATTCACGGTGCAAGGACAGCAGTCACATTAATCAGTCTTTCATAATCCACGATGATAAACCCCATGGCAACCCCTACCCTTCAATACGAGAGCTTAACATTGATACACCAGTTCAGCTCCAAAAGCTTTCAGATTGAGCAATCAATCATCTGTGTCTCAGTCACGTGCCAATTTCACATTGTACCTTGCCAGCCCCACAAACCGGTGCCAATTTCACATTGTACCTTGCCAGCCCCACAAACCGAAACCGCATCTTGATTTGAACCTCATCCAGGAGAATCCACATCTAAACACCGGAAAGTGTATGCTATCTCAACTTACGAGATGAGGTCCTGCAACCAAGCACCACTATAACACAGCTATGTCAACTTCTACAAGACTACCGTCTTTGCTGAATTATTCACTGTATATACAGAACTACAACTGTCACTGATTTACAACACTACTTTTATTTACACAAACTGAGGGCTTCTCCTCAGCCCTCAATCATCACAGATGTCAAGATTGAGAATGCGACGCAGAGCCTTAGTCGCATTATCAGCAGTACCAAACAAGTCCCTAGCAGAAAGATGTGATTCTCGAGGAGAGGCCGGCGCAGATTTCGCAAGCGGGTGATATCCAATATCTTCCCTAGCTACAGAAGGCAGTTCAAGGGACACAGTGCGAGCTGGCTTCGATCTAGTGGAAAATTTCGGAATGGGCACCGAACTTGGCGGGGGTGAGTTGGAATATGTTGGTCCTGCCCAAAGCTCAGAATAAGAAAACTCATGCGACCGGAAACCATTCTGGCAGCCCTTAGTTTTTATGGGTATAGGAGTACTTTTCGGGCTACTTATCAACAGCTCCTGCGTTTCAAAGCTACCATCGGACCCCGAGTTAGAACAGTTAGGACTTTTAGCTACAGCTGCTGAACTACTTCTACAGCATGTCTTCAATGGAGTTGGAATTAACCCAGCCCCTGACTGAAAACTTCTGCAATTGATCTCCCTAAACCCACCAGAAGATGGTGGTGATCCACCATATCTACCGAGTGCATGGACTTTCCCTTTACTACTCTCATACTGTGTACTCTCCCGCTGCACAACCACCACGCAAGTCTCCATCTGTTGCCCCAGACTCAACAACAAGCCAAACAGATCTCCCAAACTCGGCAACCCCGAGCAGATCCACCGCGTTAAATTCCAACAACCGAACAAATCCGTCGACAACTTTTTTCACCAGATCCGCAACACACGCGACTCGAGAACATCAAAATCGCTCGCGTCTCCACCTCAACCACAAATCCGCACAGATCCGACAACACAACCGACCGCTGCACAACACGACCGCAACCGACGCCAAAACAGCAAACGAAAACGTAAGAAAAAACACAAAACAGCACTAAACATGATCTGAAAACCGGCACAGATTTGATAACAAAGAGAGAGACGGATGTGTTGGATTACCAGTAAAAGCTTCCGGAGACGGAGAGAAGGTGATGGATGTGAAGGCGTGACTGGCTGACGGCAGATCTGGAGGAGAGTGAGGTGAGGGTTTAGCTTCGGCTTGGGAAGTGGACGGTGGAGTTGGAGTGCGTGCTCAAATCGCCATGGAAAAGCTTCCGTCACCGCAGCAGTTTGCTTTCTCGCATTTCAATTTCATTTTCGATTTTTCCTTTTCTCTTTATTCCATTTTTATCGGATCTCAATTTTGGGAGTCATGCATTTTACTTTATAAAATATGATTTTTTTTTATTATTTTAAAATGATTCTGTAAACGAAAATAAAAGAAATTTAATTCACAAATTTTTAATAGAGAAAATTACAAAATAGAATACGTTCAATCCCGTTTTAAAAATCATTGTCATCACTTTTTTTTAATTTAAGGAAAAACTAAAAAATATATTCCAAACTACAATCTATTTTTAAATTAAGTAATGAACTTTTTAATTTTTTAATTTCAATATCAAATTTTTTAATTATTCAATTTCACTACTATAGACTTAATGAAATGAGAAAATTTATATAAAAAATATATTGTGTATCTAATATATTTATGAAAATTTCAAATTCTATCTAAAGAGTTAGACTCACAAACTAATCCTCTCATTTCATGTTAATTGTTGTTACTTATTAAGTCTATAGTATTGAAATTAATAACTAAAAATTTCGGTGCTTAATTTGAAAATGGATGGTATTTCGGAATTTGTTTTCATAGTTTACCCTAAATTTAAAATTTACGGTCATTTTGAATTTATGAATTGTTGTGTAGTAATTGAATTTATAATTACACGTATAATTACTATTTACAAACAGTAATTAAAAACCTAACTAAAAAAATGTTTAAATACATTTTCATTCATTTTTTAATATACTTTCAAATATTCAAACACGTATCATCCTCTCACCAAAATGATAACTAAATCAATACATCAAATTTGTTCCATTAAAGAAGAATACACGTGTTGGAAAGTGTAATAAATTATGGAACAAAACAAAAAATAATAATCAGATGTTGTAACTATAAATTATTCTATTAATGAAAATAATAATTTTAAAATTCACGGTGAGAGCCTGAGATGAATAGACAGATTTTAGAAAAAGAAAAAAATTGAACGAAAAATTATAACAAAACAATGTAGTTTTAGAAAGATGCTTAATCGTAATTTGTAAATAGTAATTATATGCTGTAATCATAAATTTAATTATTACAAAATAGTTCATAAATTTAAAATGACCATGAATTTTTAAATTAGAAAGTGAGGACTGTGATTTTAAAATGTGGATAGTATGTATCCCATTTTGTAATTTTTCCTTTTTAATATTTCGGATAAAGTAAAAAAATTCCTAAATAACCATCAATTTTCAAATTAGAATTTTGTATTTCACAATTTTATCACTTTGAACTTAAATGTTGATAAGTTTAATACAAAATTTTACCTTTAATGTACTTTTGAAATTTGGTTATCAAAATAGTTAATCTCTCAATTGGAAAAGTTATGGATAAAAAAGTATAAAGAATATGGCTTAAGTAAGATTAATTGTTTAATATTTTATTGAATAAAAATACTATAATTATATAATTCAAAATAGTATAATTTTTTTTAATATTTAGGTTATGATGTTCTAGTTCATTTTATTTTCAATAAAGATGTAAAATATAATTTTCATATTGTGACATTTATTTGAAAATAAAGTGGAATAAGTTACATATGTCAATAAACTAATAAGAAATAAAAATCTAAGAGAGTCCAGGCCTATCAGGTAGTCGATAGGGCTTTGAGTTGGGCTGCCAATCCCATTGTACTTGTTTTTTTAGGAAACACCCATTTATGGTTTGTTTGGTTAAGATTAAATATAAGGGCAAATAAATGGAATGAAAATTTTAAAGAAAATTAACTACGTTAAGTTTAGAATATTTGGAGAAAAAATTAGGAAAAAAATTGAATTATTGAGAAATGTTTTGACACTTTTTGAAAAGGATTTTAATCCAGTAAGGCTAAGCAAGTTTAATGTCAATACATAATGGTTTTATAGTAAAACAAGGTAGTTTTGAGAATAAAAAGAATGATTTAGATTTTAATAAAATCATTCCTTTCGCAAAAGACACATGGCGTATGGTGATTGGTTGTTGAAGATCAAAACTACGTCGTTTTAATTTGACTGTTTTTTCGCTTAGCATGATGGGATTAGAATCCTTTTAAAAATGTTTCACCAAAAATTATCACTTTCATTCCATTTTCCTTTCAACTTTACCTCATTCAAACAAGCTTAATAATGGTTATAAATGGTCAAGCTTTGAAAATCACACTTTTATTGTTTTTTCTTTTGTTTTTCCTAAATCAAAACGAAAAGTGGATGTTGCAATCTTCTATTAGATATCTACTAATCTTTATGGGTGTTTGTATTTTTTTTCTTTTTTCACAACCGAAATATTAAATATATTGTTTTACAATTGATATGAAAAATATACAGAAAATGCGCACGCATCCAACCATCAAAGGAGCTGGCACCCAAAATTTAAAGAATGTCAGACTAGTACCTGGCCACTCGGCCACCACCACGAGTGACAGTGTTTTCATTTTTGTTCGAATCATAATAACAATGAAAATACCACAATCCAAAACTACATATAGAGAATGATTCAAATGTATAATAATTATAAACAGTGGACAAATATATGCCTTGTAATCACCCGAATGCTACGATTGTCATTAATGTTGATTTTATCTTGTTTTTAAGAATTTAACACCATTAATATTTTTGGTAACACCAAAAAAATTTTAACCGAGATAATTTTATCAGGAAAAAAATATTTAAAACGGAGAAATGTTTGAAGAATGAAATCTAAGGAAGTTCACACCTTACACAAAATGGTCACGTTTTATTATCGGATGAACTCAAGTGACTATATATGAAAGTATTTATACTAGTTACAAAATGAAACGGACGATTGAGATCAATAACATCCAACGATAAAAAATGATTGACAAACATATTAATAAAGCACAGTAGAGAGGCCATATACAATCTGTTTCAATTAAACACAAGAAACCATTGGGTATTAAAAGGATAACTTGTTTGGTCAAAATTTAAAAATCTATTGAAGATACTAGAATACATGTTATGACCATATCTCCATAACAAAGATCCAGTTTGTGTAAAATAGGAAGCTCCTCGTCTTGCAGTTGCTCAGAAGGTTGAGTGTAAACTATATCACTTGGAGACACCTATTATAAAGATGTTATGACAAGCAGAATGAAGATGGATTTTGAATATTAGTAACTAGGGGTGATCACCGGTCCAGACCCGGACCAGACCGGACCGGAACCGGAATGGACCGGAACTGGAATCCAGATTTTTGGCAGACCGAAGACCGGATCGGTTCCTAACCGGTCCAAACCGGTTAGGACCGGAATCTCCCTCAAAAAAGATAGGCAGACAGCATGATTCATGAATAAACCGAACCTGAGTTAATGAAATTGAACCTGAACGATGAGGCGCGAGAGCGAACAGGACCGACTGGCCGGCTGCAGGCGTGCGGTTGTGGCTGCGGGCTTGCGGCAGTGGGACTGGCCGTGGCCGACTAGGGATGGGGAGTGGCGACTAGCGAGTGGGGATGGCCGGATCCGGATGGAACGACAGGCGACAGCGACGGCCGATGGGTAGATGCGGGAGTCGGGACTCTGGGAGCGAGGCCGAGGCGAGCGACTGCCGACTGAGAGTTGAAATTTGAGAATGAGAGA
Organism: Kalanchoe fedtschenkoi; assembly: GCA_002312845.1. Lineage (NCBI taxonomy): Eukaryota > Viridiplantae > Streptophyta > Magnoliopsida > Saxifragales > Crassulaceae > Kalanchoe > Kalanchoe fedtschenkoi. The sequence continues at coordinate 316,023 of NQLW01000012.1, forward strand.
GACGCAGGTCGGAGGTAGCACTCGCAGGGCAGGGTTGCTGGGTTGCCCTAATTGATTAAGTGAAACGACGTAGTTTTATTAGATTCCGGTCCATCCGGGTCGGACCGAAATATTCCGGTTTTCAGACCGGACCGGACCGGAACCGGATTCTTCACAAATTACGGACCGAAAACCGGACCGGAATCAATCGGTCCGGTCCGGTCCGGTCTTTTTCGGTCCGGTTCCGGGTCATTTTCCGGTCTGGACCGGATTTTGCTCACCCCTATTAGTAACAGTGTTTGAATTCAAAAATACAGTTCATCTCATACAATAGTACAAACGTGTTGGTGCATATATCTCACATTGCCCACAAAACTCATAGAATTAAATCTTAAATATAGTTTGACTCTCTCACTCATTGTCAATTGGTTTTGAGTGTGGAAACAACTTACTAATATGGTATCAGAGTGGGTTTTAGCCGCACCCCTGGATAAACCGGTATAATGTGTTGGTTACGTCCGCACGAGGTCCCACTTGCGAGATATTGATTTAATACGGTGTCGTCTGTCAGATGCGGTTTCGTCCGCTAACGATCTCGCAAGTGAGTGGGGTGTTGATGCATATATCCCACATTGCCCACAAAGCTCATAGAATTGAACTTTAAGTTTAGTTGGACTCTCTCACTCTTTGCCAATTGATTTTGTGTGTGAAATCAACTTACTAACAAAATGTAATACAACTTAGTAAATAAATTCATAATGCAAGATGAAAGTAACAATGAAGAAACAGTTGAGGTAAATGAGTCATACATCAAATATCTGAGCTAAACACCAGTTAGACAGATGATGGCGAAGCAAGTGAGTCTAGCCATCAAATATCTTACTGAGCAATAGATATGGAGGAAGGCTTACAGCTGACGGATGATGGTAATATCTTACTGAACCAATCGGTTTTTTCTAAAGTCAAACAGAAACCAACTATTTAAATAAAAAAAACAAACCAAATTGATCGGTTCGATTTGATTTGATTCGAATTATCAGTTCATTAATTTATTCTTACACTCTTAGTTTCGATCCCCATACATGTACGTACGAGCATGCCAGCAACCATCCACCTAGCTTGGCCAACTAACCACAATGGAGCTTCGTGTATATGTGTTGGCTTTGTCGATATACTTCCCCTCCCTCTTCATTATTCATTCATATTTATCCATATTCATGAATTTGTATCCATTAATTATACTTGTTCTGATTTTTTTAATCTATTATAGTTTTTGGAATTATAATCTTCATGTAAAATTGCAGCTTAAATTGCAGCTTGTATACATAACTAGCATCTAGACTGAATTAAACTGCAGTCCGTAATAGAATTTTGCACATATCAATTGTGAGTTTTTTAAAATATTTATATAAATTACAACTCACACATCCGATTAACAGAATTTGAAATTTAGAGACGGGGATTGTCGGAATTTGAGTTTTCTTTCAAAAAAAATAAAATAAATTTGGATTATAAACCATGATTGTAAATTATGCAATGCTTATTAAAACAAGTATAAATTGTGATATAACGACTTCTATTGGATAGTTGGGTTGGTATTGATATCGATTACCTTGTGACTTGTTTGGTCATGAATTTTAATCTCGATGACAATTTTTGGATAAACCATATGAATTTAACTGGAGGGCTTGGGTGAGGGCATCGTCTGACGCCCTTCCCCATAGTTTAAGCCGACTTCAAATGAGTATGATTCTCTAGATTCTAAAACTATTGTGGTCCTATGTATTTAAAATACATAAATAAATTTAAATTGCTAGTTGTGTGGAGAAAAAATGATTTATACTGAATTATTGGATCATGACATACAATCTAGATTGTTAGTTACAATGACGAGATATTATAATATGAGCCGACTCAAATTTAATATGGTGTCAAAATCAATGGTTCGATCTAGGACATTGAGATGTGGGACATGTGTATTGGAGGTCAAGGTTCACAGACTCGCGCTTTGAATCACTTATCCATGCAACGCAAAACTAGAATTTCTCCGAACTTGAAGCTAAGTAAGCATTTCCCCTAAAATAACTAATATGACTTTGAGATAATGAGACAACAAGAGGACTAAATGTTTAGAATGAGAGAGACTTATATTATAAAGAGAGAACACTCTTGGAAGGTTTCGAACAAATGAGCTCTCCCTTATACACATCCACTTCAATGAATAGTGGAGATCAATCTGATACTATGGCTAAGATTCTCATATCAAGTATCTCAAAAAATATAAAGATTTTACATCCGCATTCTTTGTACACGCTTTTCACACTCTTTCACAAGGTTATAGAGTGCGGACTTGTGTCTCTCTTCATTGGCCTTTAATGTGAGCTCGAATCAAATCTGTCCCCACCCTATCGGACTTCGCTCGGGCCTTCCACACGATCTACGCTTGAGCTAAGTGTTGAATCTTTACACTTAGTACAAATAAGCATATCATGACTTGATCTATGTCTGTCCCTCCCTCATGGTCTTCAATGCGGATCGAACCAAGCTTGTCCCTTAATCCCATCGAATTTTACATGGACACTTTATTTGGAATTTCCACGCGGGCTACATTCGGACTAAGTATTTGATCTTTACACTTAGATCCTGTTTTATTGCTCTTATTGGTCTCTATTAAGAGATGATATCTTATTATAATAAACATTCAGTGTGAATCGAACATTTATTTTTTGTGTTTAATAAGAATTCAGTAAGTCTGAATCATTCCTCCTCAATATCATATCCGAATCGGTTAGAGCTCTTTGAAACCCCAATCAAACCCCCAAACCTGTCGCCTCTTATATCTTCCATCTTTCAACCCCAACTTGTTTTACGGCTGTCGACTTTCATTACAACCGTCATCTTTCAAAAAAAAATTAAAATTTATTTTTATTTATTTTATTGATAATTGAGTATGTGAAGAAAGAGCATGAGTTTAACGGATCCGAAACTTGAGTCTTGAATTTGGGTCTAAATAGATTGCATGGATGATGAATATGGACCCAAATAAGATAGATCTAATCAAGATCTAGCCCCCTAATGTTAATCGTCATCAACCTCTATCCTAGTTGAAGTGATATTCAACACTGTCTATATTTTGTTTGATTGTTTTGATATATATTTACAGACTATGTAGCCTTGTAGCTTTTTATCAAATAGTTTGATGTCACCATACAATGACTCAAACCTACAATGACAAAGCTGGCCTCCAATATGCAGACGTCGCCTATCCCAAAATCCCAATCTAATATGTGATTGTATTGTCACACAATGATGGGTGGACCGGGTAGGCCAGCATGTGATTCTGTGGTTGAAGTGATGATCCTCCTGAGCAGGAATGGTCGTTGACGCATCACTTTTCATGAGACCAAGTTGGACCCATGATGCAACAACAACAACGTACGCACTTGCCGAGCTAGAACGAACCATTTTTATATAAATCTCATCACTTATTTGTCAGGAAATTAGTTTGAATTCGAATCATGGCGGGGAATCGAAGGATTTTACTTGTGAAGTATTGATCAGTCTATCACAATCTTAGTGGTGGTTCATCATTCTGGTTGAGTAGAAGGTTCATTTGTCGAAATGTCTCATGTTGGATAATGAAGAGAAGAAGATGTGATTTATTTTAGACTGTCGAATCATGACTTAAAAGCAAAAGTTTTTGATTCACAATGAGGGACAATCTAATATGAGCCGGTCTGGAATTTAACATAGTATCAGAGTTGATGGTTCGATTTGACACTAATATATATGAGACGGGTGAGTGTTGGAAGTCAAGGGCGCAAGTAGAGACGCCATAAGCAACAGGGCGGCCAGAATGGCTTCCAAAGGTGCGAGCGATTAGTTGTACCGGAGAGATTGTAGTGCGTCGACTAAGGACATTGGTTGGACTCCGAGGATGAAGGAGGCAATTTACAAAGAGGAAACATACCACAAAGAGAAAGACATAACAACATAATAATCGAGGTGTAATGTCTCAAGTGAGAATGAGATTGTTAAATAAAGTTCATTAGACGAAATATCTCAAATCCATAGTGAATAGAAGAATATGTGATATATATCATATTGTTTAACCATGATTTAAAAAGCCGTTTCCTTTAAGTCACAATTGGAATAAAATCCACTTCAAGGCGTCTCGAAATTCAACAATATTTATAAGACATTATAAATTGATCTTAATCATCATATGGACTATGACATCAATAAAATATTTACAACTATTGTTCGCCCAATGTTTAATTTAATAAAAATAAGAAAAAAATGAAAATTAGACGGAAAAATGAATCATATATAGATAGAATCAACTCCATTTTCTCCGTTCTCTGATTATGAATGAAAAATTATGATGGAAAGTATAAAATATTTATCGATATCATAAAACTTTCCAATTAATTTTCCGTTTAGTTTTTCCTTTTATCTTAACCTTCTCTCAACTTAATACTAAATTCATTACAATTTTTCACCTCATTTTTAATTCTGTCACATTTTTATTTTGGATTAAGCACAAATGATATATCCATAATCTTCATTATTTGCGGTCAAAGTATTATGATTAATATTAGGAGGCGGTGGTTGAACAACCATCACGAGTCTGACACGTGACAGACATAACAACCACATCAACAGCGACAGGAAAAAAAAGAGGCCTTGGCAGAGAATATTTATGCATGGAAAATGCAAGCTTTTATGCATGAGAATCGGTATAAAGGATCACAACACATTCACGTAAGAAAAAAAAGGAAAAATCCTAAAAGAGACTCTCAACTATCATCATTTACAAAATTATGATCAAAATTATGATGATTTTCAAAAAAAATGTGATAAAAAAATTGGACTGATTTCTAAAATAAAATTTACAGTTACACTTATAAATTAGTATTATCACAAGACTTACATTCGTGTGTGAAAATTATGTTGTTTGTTTATCAAAATAAATAATATTATTTTATGCATATAAACAAAACAATGTTTTTCCATACTCAATCATTCATAATTCTCAACAAATTTAATAAGATCCATTTTATTTAAGAAATTAAATAAATTGATCTTAAGCATTATTCGAAATCAGTTCAATTTTTTTTATCGAATTCTTTTTAGAAATCATAATAATTTGATTGAATAAATTTTGATAGTTGAAATTTTTTTTAAATTTTCCCCCCCAAAAAAAGGAGAAGTAAAGCCGAATCCAAAACTATTGATTACATGGGAAGAGCAGGCATTGTCACTCACTTGCCGCAGAGTGGACCTAGACAGACGCTTGTCTTGTACATTTTCAATCAATCATATCATATCATAGGCACAGCCCTCTAGAAAGTTGATCCAGAAAATTATTTTTTTCTGTTTTGTATCTGCGACAATTCATTTTTATGCGCATTTCAAACATATTTATATTCATTTGGTATTATAAAAATTTAAATTTGAAATATGGAGTGCTGAATTAGAATTTGAAGCATTTGATTCAATTCAATCAACTAAACTCTAATACGGGAAATTTATTTGAGAACACCACAATCCTGAGTTTGGAATGAAAGGAATTGAAGAAAGAAGAAAAGAAATGAGAGAAAATGACAAGAAAGAAGAAAAATAAAAAGTTGATCCCGAGTTTATAAGAAATTTGTAAAGAAATTGAAGAAAATTCAGCGAAATTACTAAATTGACTTTAAATTTAGATGGAGTTTATCATAAAATAAAGGTGAAAACATATTTTCGGCCTCTTTACTTTCATTCCCCTTCAAATTCTTCTACATATGAAGAAATGGAATAAGAGTTTGATTCCCAACTTAAAAAAAAAACTTAGAAACAAACATTCTTAACTTCAAATATTCTCCATTCTTCTCCTTTCTCTCCTAAATCCCACTCTGAAACACTATTTATATGATAGAATGTAAACTTAAACTATAATCTTATGATAATAAGAAGAAATTTTGAGTGAACATAGTCCACCTCATTGGTTGTCACAGTTCACTCAAGAATTTGTCTGATAATAAATGTAGCGATAGTTTGGAATACAGATCATTGGTACAAGCGACACTCTCTTGTTGCTCTCTCATTTATTTAGCAGTAGTTATTTAAGGTTGCTGGAAAGATTAAAGAGATGTAAATATTAGTTGTTGATTAATTTAATAATATTTAATGTATTTTTTAAAATTTCATGTAAATGTAAAGTGTGTTTACTATTATTAGTGTGGAATGATTATTTTGTGAATATGATAACAAAGAAATTAGTGTTTTATTTTTTGAAGTATGCAACAATATTAACTACGCATAGAAATTGTTGATGAAATGAAAAATAAATTGAAAAAATAGATTATATTTAAGTCATTAGTAATAAATGACAAAAAGACTAATTATCTGTCACATGGTAGTTAACTTTGAATATCTCATTATCTCGCACGTTGTGTCTTCCATGATTAGCTAACTACCCGTTGATGGAGACTTATTGAGAATGACAATTAACAAGCATAAAAGATTTAACGATCTTCGATAGTTTCATGAGCAAAAAACATTTGTATATTATTCAGTGTGCCTTATACAATTATATTACAGTTACATAATATTAATAATAGTAACTCTATATGCATATTTACTGAATCACTCATATACTGTTAAGGTGGAGAGACTTCTCCTCTCTCCCGGAACGAGCAACAGAATAACGACACGAAACGCTCACACAAATAGCCCTCACTAACACACAATAATATGAATTGAATATAATGACGAAAGAAATACACGATATTTTAACGTGGTTCAGCTCTCTAACAGAGCCTACGTCCACGATCTCCACTATTGATAGATATGTTTTATAGGAATGGACTCATCTATCAACACTTTTGATTACAGACTTCTCAATTCTCTAGTAGGTTTTCTCTAATAAAAAACTTATAAAAACTCTACATAGTACTCAAGAAGAATTCCTCATGAATTCTCCTGAGGACTCCCTTCAAGTCTCTCATGTAGTTCATGTCACTAGTAAATCATATTTATAAGGTACTAATAATAAGTTAAATAAGATTTCTAATTCTATCAAAATAATAATTTAGTAACCTACCTAAAACGGAATTCTTAAATCTAATCAACTTCCAAATAAGTTGATTATTTATTCCATTTTCATATTTAGAAATCTAGTCAATTTCCAACAAATCCTCGTTTGACTAGAATTCCTAAATACATTTGGCTTCATGTCATCTTCCGATGCAATTTCCAAATCTGATGAGTTATCGACATCTTATATGTCTCCTCCTTCAACAAGAATATTCTCTGCATCTTCTTCTCTTTAAGATAAATTTTCCACGACATCCTTCTCAGCATGTTTTGCGTCAACACGATATCTTCAAGTTTCTTCCAAAAAAATTTCTCATATGTCAACTTTGTGTGTAGTGGTGGTTCTTCACGGTCAAAGTTAGTGCTCTTCAAACCGCAGCTCTGTTACCAGTTTGTTAGGGTGGAGAGGCCTCCCCTCTCTCTTTGCACGCGTTGCGTAACGACGACATGAGATACTCACACGAATAACACGCACCAACACACAGTAATGAATATGAATAAAATACGAAAGAAACACACAATATTTTTAATGTGGTTCAACTCTTCAACAAAGCCTACGTCAATAATCTCCACTATGATAGATATGTATTAGAAGAATGGACTCATATTTCAACACTCTTGAATATCAACCTCTTAACACTCACATATAGACCTCTCAACTTTCTCATATATTTTTTCTAACTAAAAACCTATAAAAATTCTATATAACACTCAAGACGAATTCATGAAATTCTTCTAGAAGACTCTCATCAAGTCTCTAAATTTGTTCCTACCACTGGAACTACTGCGAAGCTTCGCTTCGCTTTCTCTAAGCTCCAACATCTAATCTTTCATGTGACATATGAGTTATACCCAATAAGATTGATTATGTTATAAGATAATGATACTATATTAGGGGTAATGTGAGGTTGCGTTTGATGTAGAAAAAATATGTGGAAAGAAAAATTTGTCGAAAGTGAGAAGTAAAATTTATGGAAAAAATGAGAAGAAAAAATTGTGAAAAAATTAAAAGAAAAATATGAAGAAAACTTTATTCAAAATAAAGAATATTTTCATAGTCTCACAATTTTTCATATCTAACCAAACAGGGGGAAATAATATGGATTTCACATATGAATTAATTTTTCCCTCTCGTTGTCATTTCGTCCTCATCTACCCTTAAACCAAACACGGCGTCATTTTGTAAAACTAAGAGTTGTATGTTGCAAGTTGTATGAGAGTCTGAATGGTTAAACCACATCTGATTGCTTAATAATTTACTTTCATTTGGTAATTTATTTTTTAAAATATCTTAATATACAATGATTTATCAATATAAAATTAAATTATAATTATAATTTTACAACATAAAAATAAAACTAATATTTATAATTATGTTATAAAAATAATATTTATTTATGAAGTGTGTGAGATTTTGATTGAAGAAATTAGCTGCGGTCGGCATTGATGTGATTCTGATTGAAGTATGATCCGGACAGAGTTGATTCCAGAAATATAAAAAAAGAGAGATAATTATAGTAATCGATATCGCCTCTGAATGATTCAGATATAAAATTGATAATAAATCATTCAGACTTTCCAAATATACATTAAGCTAAAAAGAACAAGTGTTTGGTTCACTGAATGCTTAATATAATAAAAGACCACCTCTTAATAGACCCCAATAAGTACAACAAGACATAATATTTTTACATCAACTTAATTCAGGTGTCCATAAATATTATTCACAGTATGTGAAATAAATGAAAAAGTTTCCCAATCACATATTGTATATCAATTATTAATATTCATGAATTTTTAATAGACTGAGTTCATTTAAAAAAAAAATCCAATAAAATTATAATATTATTTGTCGTGCATATTATTTAATCAAATTGCCGGTGGGCAAAGAGTCTAAGACAGGCAGCAACTTTGAGCTTTTGTCTTGGTTAGGTATGATTCTACTATCGCCATGTGCTCATTGCTTATACCTTACTTCATGCAATTTTTGTCTCATTCTCACTGCTTGCTATCTTATTATATTGTCATAGTTTATTTAAAATTAATTTAAGTAGATTAAAAAATATTTAATATTAGTAATTGATCAAATTTAATACGTAAGAGTATTAAAATGTAAAATTCTAACGGTTGATCAATTAGCAATCCAATAATCATTGAAATAGTTTGTAGCAATGATTTGATGATGGGGCAATCATGATGAGTGTTGTAAAAACGTTAAAATGTACTAGACGGTCGACATAGCATTTATCAACTAGCTAATTTTCTAGACGAAAATTGATTGGGAGAATTGATCACATTAGTAGGCGGAGTTATATATGTTAGTAATTTATTTAATAATTAATATTAGAAAGATACGTATTTGAAATTAAATATTTTAATTAAAAGAATTAAAGTAATTAATCGAATAAACGCTATATGGGACACTTTGACACGGCCTAACCACTAATCAGATACCTAAATGACTAGACGAGAGAATTTTAATTTGTTAAATATATATATTCAACCAACGTGTGATAAAAATAATTCATATAAAATACTCACACATTTAACCATACGCGAAACTTGAACATAATAGACTATCACCTAACCAATCGAATATTACTATAATTTTTTAAAAAAGATAATCAATAGTGATTCTCCACTTTCAATCGAACACTACTACTTGCTCGAGTGATTACAAATCCGTTCTAGCAGAAACCGGATTGTGCGCATTATTCATTAATCATTAGATTACAAACTCGAACACCACTTGAAAGGCAGCTTGTTACGTTAAACTAGTCGAGCTTGATTATTATTTATAATTAAGAACTTGCTGCTTGAGTTGAGGCCTGCTTGATGTGGTCTCCTTTTCTCTCTTCAACCCTACACCTCCAACTCCACTACGCATAAAAAAAAACACTGCATATATATAAACCAGCTCGATCCCTTCTCATGAATCTCAAACCCAACTAGCCAAGCTAGCTCCCCAGCTGGCTGCCTTTCAACCAAGAAAACTCGTCTTCGAGCCAGACATGCCTGGCAGCGCCATCAACTCATGCTTCCCCAAGATCAAGCGCCCACAGCCCCAGCCCGACCTCCGAGGTCCGCCGTTTCCAGTCTTCCTCACAAGCTTCAAGCACGAACCACCGTGCCGGGCCCCGCCACTCCACTCCGGGCACGAGGCGCCCACGACGCCGGACTTGTCAGCGGCCTACGCCTCCGGTCGCTTCTTCATCTCCTCCCCGGGCCAGTCCAACTCCATCGTCGACTCCTCTGCAGCTTCGTCGTCATCCTCATTCGGATCTGACACTTCGGTCATGAAGAACTCGGTGGCGGTGCCCACCTACTCGCCTGATCCGTATGCGGACTTCAGGCGGTCGATGGAGGAGATGGTGGAGGCGCGTGAAGGAGGAGGGTTCAGGCAGGGGGATAAGAGAGGGACTGGCAGCTGGGAGTACCTGCATGAACTTCTGCTATGTTACTTGGCTCTCAATCCAAAAGCTACTCATAAGTTCATCATCGGGGCTTTCGCCGATCTTGTGGTTGATCACATGTCAGCGGCTTCAGCTCCTCCCGCAGCGGCCATTAAGCGCCGCCAGAAGGCTGCCGTAGATGTCATCAAAGGCAGCAGGTTGAAGTAATGTGGCTGTACCTGTACATGTGTATTCTTCTCATATTAATGACTACTGCCTTCAAATTAAGAAAATTCTAATACTATGACAAACATGGATACATCCTGTCCATCTAACAATATGCCTTTCTAATCTCTTTTCTTCTTCAGCAATTCTGTAATCACAAACAATGCCGAATTCGAACCATAGACTAAGCAAGTCTAGCTGGCTCAGGAAGATTTGATTGCCAATGAATTGGAAAAACTCAGACATGGACGTTGGCGGGGTATCCGGAACCTTGTCTGGGTTGGATTTGGAAAACATCTAAGATAAGGTGGATGAGTGGTAAGCATATGGCAGGGACATGTCACAACTTAGGACCATGGTCCCGTTTTAGGTGAATGAGATAAAACAAATGACATCAAATGAAACAAGTTCGCACATGATCAGTTCCGTACACATCAAATAACAGGACCTTGGAACTATCTACCAACAGATGAGCGACAAACTTGGAAGGATTAAAATGGAAGCATTGTAGATATCTCGAAAGGTGAGTAAAAGAGAGATGAGGCTACACTGCATTGTAGTATCTCAAAAGATTGTAAAGAAGGAAGAATCCTGAACCGGACAATACATGAAACCAGCAAATAACTGAGATGATGAATTGAAAGGGTAGGTGGTACAATTATCTCTTCTTGGAAACTCCAACGGTTTTACCCCTGCGGCCGGTGGTCTTGGTGTGCTGTCCACGAACACGAAGACCCCAGTAGTGACGGAGACCGCGGTGGTTTCTGAAGCACAGTAAAAAGAATTAAGATATCCAGAATAAGAGCATCACCTTTGGTAGTGGAGCAAAAAACAACACCAAAAAAAAACTGTCTGAAGTGTGTGAGACCATAATGAAAGTAGCTAGTAGCAAGTAGCTTGACAAGGCTACAAATTCCAGGGCTAAAAACAGAAGCTAAGGAAAAAAAACAAGAAGATAGTGAACCTGATCTTTTTGAGGCGCTCAAGATCATCCCTCAGTTTCATGTCGAGAGCATTGGAAACAACTTGAGAGTATCTTCCATCCTTATAATCCTTCTTTCTGTTAAGGAACCAATCAGGGATGTTGAATTGTCGAGGATTGGCAACAATCACCATTAGGTTCTCAAGCTCTGCGGCTGTTAATTCACCAGCCCTGCAATTGAGGCAGAAGTACATATCTGAAAACGCCTTTCATAATATACAAAATACATATTCAATTATGAGAAAAATATACTGATTAGACAAGGTAGTGTGCAACTGTTGCATGGATAAGGGGATGAGAGCATAAACGTGTGAAAAAAAGGAATTTTAAAAATATTATAAAAAAAGGTACGGCCTTGAAATGGCTACTAAACTCAAAGTTTATTATTAGTTCACTTTTCATTTGGTAAAATCACAAAAAAAGATATAAAACGTAGTATTTTAACTAGTAAGAATAAAAGTACATTAATCTTTTCCTAATGTAATCAAATTCTGAATCTTTATGGTTTTTCAACTCACAATTAATAACTCGAGGCCATAAAAAACACAGAGAAGTTCACTCCAGTCATAGGAGTTTCCTTTTCTAGAAAGGGATGCGGACTCCTTTAGATTTTGCCCAACATAGGTGTGCAATAGCGTAAGCTCACATCAAATATCGTTTTATGGCATAATGCAACCGCATAGAGATGCAATTCATTGGGCATTCCAGTAGAAAGAAAGCAAATGCCTAACTGAGAGTCAGTTGTCTACTGATACACATCTTCAAAAGATTATCATCAAACTTCCAAAAAGTGTTTGGGAAGAATATGAAATGAATCAATTGTTCAATCCCAAAGCACAGCATTATAAGATATTGAAGGACATGTGATAGAATGAGTAAATGCAGCACAACATCATACAGGGTAGATAATAAGGGAAAGCTAACAATAAACAAAGGCATAGTATAGTCAAGACAAGGAATTAGGCTCTGTTTGGTTTAAGGAAATAGAGGGAAATGAAAGTGATTATAGAAAATTGAGTAAAATAAAATAAAATAAATCAGAAGGAAATTTAGTTAAATTAAATAATATTTTATCACTTTCTTAAGATTTTTTTACATCCAAATATGAAATATGTTGAGAATCCATTCTAAATCTCATTTCTAACCGTTATATTTTTCCTAAACCAAACAGAGCCTCAATGTCATATCACATGGAAAGAAAGAGAAGATGGCCGGCGAAGTGCAACCTCTTGTTCATGTCGACATCGGCCTTCTTGCAGACGATGTTAGCGAAACGGCGACCGATACCCTTGATGGAGGTGAGCGCGAACATGATCTTCTGCTTCCCGTCGACATTGGTGTTCAACACACGGAGAATGTGCTGGAAGTCCTCTCCGGCTACGAGCGACTGAAAACAAAAATGGAAAAAAAAATCAACAGCATCACTACACAAACTTTTAACTGTGGCTGAATCAAAGGCAGGGCCGACGACACTCACCATGGCAGCGATGCGACTCGGCGGCTTTTGGCTGACGGATCTCCGATTGCAAACGGAATCTGAAACCCTAGTTTCTGGTGGGCAGAAATTGCAGTTAATGGATTTGAGTTTCCACGGCCCATTTTTCTTTACATCAGGCTCAGTCCATACTACACAACGTTTCCAAACCGGGTCAAGCCAGATTAAACCGGCTGAACCGATTTGAACCGTATGAACTGTATGTAAACTGGTTCAATGATTAATATATTTATTAAGGATTTAAATTAATGTTAAATTGACTAACTATAGATTTCATGAGTAATTAATAATAAGAGAAAATTATAAAATGAGGGAGAGCACGAACATCACTTTTCAGTTTTAAAATTCACAATCATTTAGAAGTTAGGGGTTATTATGTAATAATTAAATTTTTAATTACAACCAATATTTCTATTTACACACTAAAATCAGGCATCTAACTTAAACAATATTGTTTTAATACATTTTCATTCAACTTCTAATTTATTTTTAAATATTTCTAACTCATATCATTCTCTCACCAGTATAACAACGCAGTTACGCAATCAATATGTCAAAATTGCTTCATTAAAAAAAATGAACTGAGAGGAACATTAGATAACTAAGTAGAATATCCAACAGCAGAGTGATGGGGTATGAGTATGAGCAGAGCTAAGAAAATGAAGTCATTCAGTCTTGGATGAAATTCCAGCTAAAACTGTACATGGGATTACTATAACAGCATTCAGGTCTTTTCCCTCACAATTTCCAGAACAACCTATTGCTTATCTTGGACAAAAAAACTCTGATACACACCTTTTAACTGCCTCAAAGTGCAGTGAGCTTGGTTAACTTACGTCGCACGGGTTGAGGCTGCCTGGGGCACACTCCAGGTCAGGTCCTGAGCCGGCAAATTGCACTGAGTGAGCCTCTTACATTCCGTCTCTGGAATAGACTCGGGTTGCTCCATGGCATTAACTTTTTGCACTTGATTTCTATCAAAACCTTCATCATCTGTTGAATGGAAAACAGATAAGGTAGGTGAATCTAGGCGGGTTTGTTTAGCCTCTGATGGCTCAGGTACAGCTTCAGCAAGCCCAGCACCAGCATCAACACAGGGTACTTCAAGAAAATCTTGGGCAACTTGTGCAATTCCTTGGGAATTTAGATCTTGATTTTCCGTATCAGTGATCAGAGGAGAGACATCCTCATTGCAAGAACTGCTCTCATGCTTAGCAGGAGATTTTGTGTCCAAGTTATTATGCACTCGGGATGCATCTTCTTGAGAATAAATATCTGCAAAACGTCATCAGCATTTCAAACACCAGAAGTAAAAACGAGAAGCAAAACAAATTTTTAGGTCAGATACCTGTGGGAAGCCCAGTCTCATGCTCGTGAATCTCTAAAACTGTCTTTTGTAACATATCTATGCATGGAAATACCAAAAGATTGATGTTCTTCATTTTTTGCCTCTCAGATGGTCCAAGAGGCTTGAAACCAAAAACAGTCGTCCAAGTCTGCAGTAACTCAGATATAGCAGGTATAACCAACTTCTTTACACCAAGCAAACTGAGAGCCTAAAATCAGGTGAGTTAATGTTAATTTCTTAATTTTTTTATGAAGAGAGGTTACATCACCAATAAAACAAAATGCCCATAATATTAGTAACTCATACAGAAAATCATCTAACAACTTATAACACAAGGGAACTGGATTTTCATAGAAATATTAAGATCAGAGCTTAATATAGGTGGTTTAATATTTTAGATAAATAACAACCAAATAAAAAAAGTAGTGACAATGACATACCTTTTCAATAGCACCAAGAAGTCTGCTACACATTCCTTGCCGTCTGTAATTATGACGAGTGCCAATAAATGGCATTTCTGCTAAATGATCTCCGTGGACTCTGTATAGCATATACGAAATGGCCATGATCAGTATTCATCTTGCGCAACAACATCATTAGGGCTTTGTTTGGTTTAAAAAATGAGAGGTAAATGAAAATGTGAGTGAAGTTGATGAAATTCTAAGTTTATTAAGGGGCAGTTGGGGCAAAAAATATTAGATGAAAAATTAGAAGAAAAGTTTAATTAATTAAAAAATATTTTGATACTTTCTTTGCAACTTTCCATCCCTACACAAAACCAAACATGAGAAAAATGAGATGGAATCCGAACAAAATTCATTTTCCATCTCATTTTCCTTTCCTTCATATTTTCTCTAAACAAAACAGTACCTAATTAGTAGTTCAATTGCTGGAAGAGTAGCATAACAAGAAAGGAAACGAAACATCTTCTTTAATGTTTACTAATTAAACAAAAGAGATCTCGACCCTTCCTTTCATTATTGTTATGCCGATCCCCTTACTAAAGGTCTAGTGCCTCAAACAGGATAATTTGTTGAAATCAAATTCGTATTGATTTGGTTAATCTTATATTAGTACAACAGTTTCTCTTTAAATGTGCATCTTTTATCTTACAAAATTATAAATATAATTTTCGGAAAAAAACTGCTGTTAATTTAAGGGGAAAAAATAAAGAAAGGACATTATCATAACAAATGAATTCAGTTAGCCTAGAGATTCCAAGACACAGGGGCACGTAAACTTGCATTTTGGCTTGGAGTGGTGGCTACATGAAGCCAACTCTTCCAAGCCTGTTGTGCATCTTTCCAAAAATACAGACTTTTAAAAAAATCCCCATACAAACTGTCGATCCTACATTGTTCGATATGTGATAATAGTTTCGTTCACTTACTTTCAAAATCAAGTATTAACATTGTGGAGATGAATTCATGAGTTTCTATAAAATTGTCTGTAAAGAAAACCATAATTGTTGCAGCATATAGAAAATATAACCTGATAGATGCAGCAGATATAAGTTCATCACCCTTCTCTAAAATAACAGTATAGAAGCCACTGTAGTTCAGCCTAGTAAAGTTGGATCTGCAGAGAAGCAAATTTAATAGATAATGCACCCTCAAGTTATATCAATGCTTAAGTTGAAGGTCACTGATGTTATGCAATGCTTGACGCTTAAACTATGGGAGGACTATTCTCTTTTCCAGACAACAGGTATAGGCTGTAACACATTTGGTTCAGAAATTCAGGACGACTGTTCGATAAGGACTCAACAGTACCTCAATAATACAGACACGAGCACACAAATGTCAGCATGTCATCTTGAAGTAATCATGGTAAAAATAAACCACATTATGACTTGAAAGCTCATCAGCCAAATGTAAAGGTTCTATAGACTTATATGAGACAATAAGACATTTCTTCCACACTCCCTAATTATCCACAAAAGACTTGAAATGAAACCTTATCAGCCAAATATGAAAAAATCCAAAGATAATACAATAAAACTAGAAATTAGAACGTTAAAAGAAGAGATAAAAAAAAATCCAGAACTCACCCACAATTGTATACCACATTATGAATCAAGTTAATGCCAGTTCGGTGGTCGAGAATAGGCAAAAAGCATTCATCCATTATGGACAATGCAACAGCCAGCTTTGAGTTGCATTCAACTTTTAGAGGCATTTCACAGAAGTTTGAATCTGAACAATCAAATCGATGAAGAAGAGTCCACGAGTATCCATCTTTAAGCTCATGCTTTACCCCAACGAGTGACAGCAGTTTGTCAAGAACCTGGCCAAATGACAGTTTTGCTTCAACGTAAATACAAACCACAATGATAAAAAAGTGTAACAATACACATCATAGAGAAGTGAAAGCCGGAAAAAGTTGCTCCGCAGTTTCTAGAGGAAGAATCTTAATAAAATTACTGAATACATAGGAAGAGGCAGTGCTTTATTGAATCATAGACCATCAAGATTTCTCATAAAATACTCGCAATTGCAGTTAAATGTCAACCTGCTTCTCATTAGCATACCAAGATTGAAACGAAAATTACTTAAATAAACCCAAATCAAGTACAAATTGCACGGATTAAGGATCTCAAACTCATGTGCCGAAACTGCACAAATGTGCATAAGATCAACATATAAAATCACATTTCGAGGACAAGTACAAACCCTAACCGCCCCACCCCCCAAACACAACCATAATTCAACGAAGCCGTAGGACAAATCCAACTCCTATAACAAAATCTATAAACCACCACAACACTCAATCATTGGTTCTCTCAAACTCAACATGACGACAGAGTAGCTTTGTTAAGCCCATTTTACGAAATCATCACAAATTTCATCTATAAACTAAACTAAAAATCATATACATATTTATTGGTTCTAAAATAAATTTGATGTCCACCACTGGAAATATAGAGAATATACCATGCATCAATTCTGCTTTCTGGTACAGCTATAGCAATACAATAACATGGACGTCAAATGACATGGAATAGTTTCTTGTGAATGCACAGCCACAACGAAACAATCACAATTCTATCATTGTGGTGATATGGTGCTACCGAGTAAATTAACAGGCTGCTGCCTACAACTCTACATACCTCTTGACATTTTGTCCCACAAAACGATGAAAAATCGAAAGCACCAGTAGTAGCATGATCTGTCGGAATGCATGATTTATGATCTACAAGTAACAGAAAATCGGAATTAGTTAAGCATAACGGAACTAATTGGGAGATTACTGGTAAGTGGTAACAGTAAAAAGCAAAACAGGAAGGCAACATAAAGTGAGGTATTCACATTTTGCCTCACACAAATGGCACGTGAATATTTCGGTTTTATCCATATCAGCAACGTGAGAAACTCCATCAACTAGTCCACAGAACTTGCATGAACAATATATGCAGTGCCATTCACCTGAAGGAAAAATCTGTAATGAAAACAACACATGTATGGTCTCAATACACGAAAGTCGAACGGTAAAAACCGCATCGAATATATACTGGGAAAAATTAAAGTTTCAAACATGTAACCAAAATCTGGAGACAAATACATACTGGTATGTTTAGGCAGTCGAGATGAAATGTCGACGTGCACCCATCACAACAAATCAAATCTCCACCATTTCCACATATGCCACAAGAATCATCATTAGGGTCATCACCGTTAACCGTTATAAAGTAGAATCCTTTACACTGAGATGCCTCTTGTTTATTCCATGTCTGCAGTTGGCACTGCATAAGGGAAGTTCCATCTTCAAGATAAATATGTTGGGATGGATGATCGGATTTGCCTCTAGCATGAACCTCAAAGTCTGATAAAGTAACAACTTCATTGCAGCAACCACAATAAATCCCATCTCTTGCAATCCTGCCTCCATGAGCTCTTCGAGTTCTTTGCTGCTGCCCTCTATAGTAAATATTCACATCTAAAGGAACAGTCCCCATGTCAATCATCCAGTTTAGCACCATTCTTTTACCAGGGTACATGTCAAAAGAGCTACTGCCATCCTTCCTTTTCTCAGAATTGCGAACTAATAAGGCGCGCTTACGTTTACTTTGTGCATTTTTTGACTTGCTACTGTATAACTTACCATTTGATTCCACAGTAAACTTCTGCCTTTGAGCTTCATGGTTGCTGCCTGCATTACGTGTACTGTGTTCCTTTGTTCCAGACTTTTTCTTTTCCCTTTCATCAGTATTACTCGCATGCAGTGCCAGCTTCTGAAGTCTTTTCTTCTTATTGTTTAACATCTGATTTTGCCTGCTGTCTGTCTCACTTGCATGCAATCCCATCCCAGCAAGTTGTTCCTTCTTCTTCATTGATATCCTAGTAAGCATGTTTATAACTTCTTCTGGCATGGGTTTAAATGTGAACCCAGGCCTTACATTCTGACTAGCAGCATCAGGATTTTCGCAGTGACTTTTAAGCACATTGTAAGCTAATACAACTGACCAACAAGTCCTTCCTTGAGGGCTGACATAAACTGCATCATTATATTCCCTTCCCATCCTAGGACGATAGTCAATTGTCCAGCCAGCGCTGAGAAGCATATCTTTTAATTGTTCTCTTATTATCTGTTTTTCAGTAGACCTTCCGAGTCTTTCCATCTTTTCCACTCTCTTCTCACTCAATTTAACAAGATTTTCCCTGGATGAACCCTCTTCGTCCCCATTACCAAAATCGCATTTTTTGCCTTCTATGGAAGATGAGAGGCTCTTGGAAGGCAATGTTCTCCCATTTGTTGTCCTTTCTGCCAAAAGATTCATGTCTTTAGAGCAAACTCCATGATTTGGATATGAATTGTATTTACTTGAATGAGGTATGGATGAGTTTTCTTTCTTATTGATAACTACCTTCAATCCCCTAAGGTTCTTGCGAATCTTAAGAAGCCTACTCTGGCCACGAGTTTTACGCTGGTTCAGCATAATCTTTAAGGCTGCCTTTGATTTTGAACGTCTGGTAATCTTCATCTTCCTTTCAACCATTGCTTTTAAAACTCTATCAGCTTCTTGCTCTGGTAGGGGTAGCCCCTCAATAACTGATGTCTCCCCTTTCACCTGCAGCTTTGGGGGTCGACCTCGCTTGCGCTTTGAATTAGCCACCACCATGACATCTTCCGATTCATCTGTTTCAGTTCTTACCTGTAACTTACGAGGTCTACCCCGCTTGCGCTTCACATTGGTCACTAAAGCTACATCTGATTCAGCGATTTCAGAATTCACCATCAACATAGGGGGGCTTCCACCTTTTCCCTCCACCGTGGCCACTACAGCTACATCTGAGTTATCGGTAGGTTCCACCTTCACCTTAGGGGGTCGCCCACGCTTGCCCTTCACTTTAGGGGGTCTTCCACGCTTTCCCTTCACCTTCGTCACTGTAGCTACATCAGCCTTAGTGGTTTCTGATTCCACCTTCAACTTCAGGGATTTTCCACGCTTGTGTTTCTTTTCAGTCACCAGTATGACATCTGAATTATCACTATCACTATCACTATCCACCACCCTCAGATTGTTATCATGTGGCAATGCCAAGTCTGTCTCGTCAAAAGCACAAGCACCAACTGCACTGCTCGGTTTTACACTAACCACCATTTCCGACCCACATCCAACCTTCGCAGGCTCTGATTTGAGCGCAGACCTTGACCGCAAAACCCTGCCAACAAACTCAAGCTTACCAAACACGCATTCTTCATTCCCCTGCTTTCTATCAACACTCTCACAATGACCACTCTCAATCCCATTCAACCTCCTATTCTTCCTCCCACGCCTATTTACCTCACCATCCTCACAGCCTTTGCTATCACCCTTCCCAATCCCACTCTCACCAGAATAACGAGACTTCATTTCCTGATTCACTTCATCACCAGCTTCAAGCTCATTCCCGCGCTTCACCATCCCAGAATCATCTACCTCGTGACCTACATTTTCCCAATCAGCGTCCCCACACTCCACCTCCCCCGAAATTTCACTTTTCCCCATAGACTCCCACTGACCTAAAACCCCCAAAAACGCTAAATCAACCGCTCAGAGCGCCCAATCCCAGCCTCGAAACCTCCGTCCTTCTAACCGACCTCTCCCTCACTCCCTCCCTCCCATTCAAACGGTCTCCCAAAATCCCTCAACCAATCAACCCACACTGCTCGATCACGCACCGCGAAACTGAAATCGGCCAAACACACAACCCCACAAACGCCTCAACCCAATCAATTCCAACGCGCCGACCGCACATACTCAGCAAAAACGATCGCTCGCACAAAAGAACACCCGCAGCCGCTTCCTCACATACCAGCAAACGCGACACACCGAAAGCGAGCGGATCCGCGGCGCTCCTTCGCCAGCTCAGGTCACGCCGAATGAGACGCAGTGCGAAATCAGCAGCGAGAGCGTGAATGAGTTTTGTGAGCTTCGAGAGAGAAAAGTGAAACGATAGTTGTAGAGAGAGAGAGATTTTATAAGGAGGGACTCCGAAACGGCCTTCTTCTTCTTCTCTCCGTTTTTACGCTCTGATTTTCCTTTAATAGCTTTTATTATTATTTCCATTAATTGATTCGAATTATGGTGCGACGACCAATACAAATAATAATATTCTTCGCTCTTTAAGCTGTCGAATTTAATAGGCATATATTTAATATATTTTTAAATTTCATATAAAATGTATAATAAAATATTTTGTTATTGATAGTAAATTTTGAATTTTTTTTTTGAAAACTAATATGCTCCAAGTTTTTATATCAATTCTACCATACCATTCATTTTAATTTCAAATTTACCCTATTTGAAGAAAATCTCATCTGTGAACCGCGTCTTTCTTAAAAAAATCACAGTTTCAAATCGGTGATTTCTTAAAATAACGAAACCGCAGTTTTAAACTGCAATTTTCTTAAAAATACTGCGGTTCACAATTATGGTTTTTATGTATTTTAAACCGATGTTTTATAGAAAATAAAACTGCGGTTTTATTAAGAAAAATTGCGGTTAACAACTGCGATTCTCTTCAAGCAGGGTAGATTTAAAATTAAAAATAATGGAATGGTATAATGCATATGGAAACTTGTGGAAAGAGTAGTTTTAAAAAAATCATAATTTTTTTATAAATTATGGGAATGAAAGTCTCGTTTTCATAAAATAGTTATAAATATTAAATACAAATTGAAATTATTAAATATCAAATAAACGTGAACAAATAAATTTTATCAAGCAACAAGCAATTTTTATTCAGACCACATTTTACTATAATTTAAGTGTATCCTGAAAGAGAAATAAATAATTTTTTAATAAAAATGTTATTATAAATACTGTGAGAAATTATATCCATTTATAAATTGGGTGGATGTCATGTTTGTTAGTAATTGACTAACATCTCTTATTGATGATATCATATACGTATTTTTTAAAATATATTGTGGTTTTTTCAAAATTTTGTGAGATAATATAACATGAAAATAACTTATTACTTTATTTATAAAAAATCAATTATGAAATTATTTTTTCAAAATAAAAATAATAAATTATAAGATGTCATAATATTATTAAAAATCTAATTAACAAAGACATATTTTGCATATGATTTTGATATCTTCTACTATTATATGAAAAATCAAGTGAATAAAAGTGAATAGCTTTTTGACAACTCTGAGATATATACGTACGTTAATACTATTAAATAAAAGTTTTAAGACGTTGTCATAAAAATAATGTAATGAACGTCAAGTTAAGATTAAATTGAATTAATTAAAGAGATATTAATATTAACTATTTAATATTTTTTATTTAATAATTTTTTTAATTTTTTATAAAATGTAAAATATGATGTATTATTATTGATGTAAAAGAATTTTTTTTATGAATAGTGATGATAAATGACAAAAGTGTTGTCGCAAGCTGATAATCTTTTGATTTATATTAAATAAAATATGTTATAAAAGCCACCTGTAATAGAAAGAAAACATATAAATTGGAAATTAAAAAACTTGAAAAGTTTGAAATGTCAAAAGTAGACTAGATTATTATGCTGGACTTTTTCCCTCCAAAAACTTAAATGCAAGCTTAGCGTTTGGCGCCATTTTGGTTACCTAATAGAAATATATAAAAACAGCATACAGATTATTACTACCTATTTAAAATTTTTGTGCCAAAATCCTGAAATTATATATGTTTATTCATAAAGTTTCAGGTCAAATTTATAGATCATAAACGATTGGTATTTAGATATAATGATTCATAATTATAATTAAATTTATTATCAGGAGACAATCATAGAGATATTTCTCGATTAAAATTTATGTTTTCAATTTCTATCAATTACAAGTTTGATATTGTAGAGAATCCTTAAGAAATTACATCATAAATACTTATGTTTTCAATTTCTATCAATTACAAGTCTGATATTATAGAGAATTCTTAAGAAATTACATCATAAATATTTAGCGACGTACAAGGACTTCAAAGAGACGAGTCATAACTCCACTAGAATTAGTGTGAGAAATCAGACTATATAAAGAGGTCTTCGTCCATTCTTTTCAAGTGTGCAGGGGCGACACCAACACGCTCTAGTCTGAAATTCTCTTAGGGTATCAAGCCAAGGTTACCAGTGGAGGACGAAAAGGGAAGTCCTCGGAAGAATGAGCAGATTTGGTTTGTAAGGATTTATCCTACTTATTTTGTTATGTATAGTCACTCTTAACTAAATTCTCTTGTGCAGTTCAAGTGTAATGATATGTGAATTGGTGTTGTGAGATTGTCTTAATGAAATTCATATTTTGCATGTTATGTTTATTGAGTTTAATCTTATGAAAGTTGTAGTAGTATAGTCTGACAACATATGTTTCCTTGTAATTATTTTATCATTGACCTAATTATGAAGGCGATGGTCAATATCAATTAATCGATTAGCAAATAAACATATGTCGTGCATGTTTATGTCGTAAACATACTCCAGATAGGTTAGGACCGTATTATCTAAACTGAACTCTCTACCATTGTCTGTTAATGCGTATGTTCTTCCTTTATACTTTTATCTCGAATGTTGACTTATATAATTCATATAATTTATGATAGTATTAGGATAGAATCAATTGTTTATGTGTTGTCACAATATCATGGTGTATGTGGTCGTATATTTTGCTGAGTTTAGTTCACCACATGAACTAATATTCATATTCGATGATTACACGATCACAAGTTAGTCACTTGAGCTACGCATCTGTCTACAAATTTTATTTCTTCTTTACAGTGTCGCATGTATTCACCTCAATTTTATAAACCTTCCAATTTTTTTTTCGTGTTCACTGTCCTTGTGGATTCGACTCTCACTTACTGCTTGCCAGCGAAGCCATGATTTTAATTGCATATAACTCTCAGTGATGACCTTATCACACATTTTAATCCTTATTTTGATCTTCGTAAAGGTCTATTAGTTATCACAGAAGATTTATCTACTATCGCATAAGACTATTTTTCGGTATCTCATCATTAGACATAATGTGAATATTTTCCGAATCCTTGGCTGGGTACTCATCTCCATGGTTTAGAACTAAAGGTGTAACTATTTGAAGTGCGAGAATAATTGTGTCTTGGATTATAGGAATGAGACATAAACTGAATCTCGTCAAAATCAATTTTAATGCCTTCCAAACTCCCACTGATTGCATCATTCTCAAAAAATACTACGTAATGTGTTTTCACGAACTTAGAAGTGCAGTCTGGACAATAAAAAGCGACACCCTTTTGACATATCAGGAAAACCAACAAAGTGATAACTTATCGTTATTTGGTATAATTTTTTAATATGTGAATTAAATAATTTAGCTTCAGCAGGACAACCTCAAACACATAAGTACCTTAAACTCGATTTTTTCACAATCCATAATTCATATGGTATCTTAGAGATTGATCTACTAGGAACTCGATTAAGTATATGTGCGACAATTTTTAATGTTTTCATGCATAAATCTGCTGACAAGTTGAAGCATCTTAACATACTTCATATCATATCCATAAATGTACGATGGCGTCTTTAACCACTCCATTGTGTTAGTTTCGCAGGTCATTGAGTATTAAGACTACTATTCCATTTTTTTTGAAGATATTTAGTGAAAGGGCAATAAATTAATACTTATAGAGCATGTCTCCCATAATATCTTCTATCCTGGCATGAACGCACGACCTTAACCTTAGATCTGTCTACTGATGTCTCGAGAAACGGTCTACAAATATTAGTATGAATTAATTTAAAAGACGCATACACTATGTGACCCATTTCTTAATTTGTTTAACATGTTTTCTCTTAATACAGTCAATGCAGTCACTGGGCTCAAAGAAGTCAATGATTTGGAGTATCTCTTCTCTTATAAGACGTTCTATTCTCACATTCGAAATGTGATCCAAATGATAATGCCATAATTTTGATGAAGTCTTAGTATTTTCATTACGTTTGCACTTATTTGAAACTCCGGCACATAAGTGTAATAATAAAGAAGATTCATTAAGCGAAAGCATATAGAGTTCATCATGTCTAATAGTATGATCAACAATCTTTTTATTTATTTATTATTATTTTTTGAGCATTTTTTTTCATCAATAATATTTTTATAAAATTGATTAACACACTCATTGTTTCCAAACGTACAAATGAAACCATCATTATCTGACAGAGAAATAGAATCATGATTTCTCCTCATACTAGGAACATAAACGACATCACGGACATGAAGGATGAACCCACTTTTCAGAACTAATCAGAATAGTTAAATAGCCTCGAGTTTAGCCTCTTTTTCCATTTGTCACTCTAAGATTTATCTCTTTCTCCTTGACACGATATCTAATCAATTATGTTGTTGTTCTCACATGTCCTTAAGAGTATTATAATTTATCTTAAGAACATTATAATCCTTAGACAGCAGAGTCATGATAAATTGAATTAGAAATCCATCATAAATGGTCATGTCCATAATTTAACGTTTAGCGGTCATGTCAGACATCCTCGTAATGTGCTCTTTTATAGTTCTAGAGGCATCGTACTTAGTGGTCAACATTTTCATTATGAGAATGCTGATATAAACTTTTGAGAAATCTTTAAATTACTTCTAAACTTTAACAAGATAGTCCATGGTGTTTAATGAGTCGAAAATGGCTCCCCTTATAACATCACTTATGGTAGTTCTCATTACCATATGACATGAGCAGTTGGACCGATCCGACCTTCAAAAATTGGCATCATAAATAATCTTCTTCTCAATATTGTTCTTCTTAATAGGATCAGAAGGAGTGGGAGCGGTCTGACGTAACACATGGTCTTAGTCAATAATGCACATTACTATCTAAATCATCTTTCTCCAAATAGAAAATTTAATGTCATTCAGTTAAATAATGCCAACAATGTAGTTTGCAATGTTTAATATATATTATTAGTAAGGAAAAGAAAAATAATGTCACCGACATTTCTTGTTCAGATCACTGTTGGACATAATTAAAAAAATCTAAATAATTAATTAATAGAGGAAGTTAATAATAACATTATATAATTATAATCATTTTTTATTAGAAAATAATCATGAGTTATTAAAATTAAGGAAAAAACTCAAAAGAAGCCTTGAACTATCACCGTTTACCCAGTTGCGATCCGAACTACCACGATTTTTAAAAAGAGTGTGACAAAAAATTGGATTGATTTTGGATGATGCTTAAGGTCAGTTTGTTTGATTTCTTATATATAATTGATCTTATTAAATTTATTGAAAATTATGGAGGATTGAGTGTGAAAATGCGTTATTTTCTTTATGTGCGCACAACGATATTATTTATTTTGATAACCAAATGATGTAATTTTCACACACAAATTTAATTCTTATAATAATATTGGTTTAGAAATATAATAGTAAATTTTATTTTAAAAAATCAGTCCAATTTTTTTCATCGCACATTTTATTTTGAAAATCGTGATAGTTCGGACCACAATTAGGTAAGTGATGGTAGTTCAGACCCATTTTGAATTGTATCCCTAAAATTAATTATATAAATTCCAACATCAAAAA
>NQLW01000012.1:343576-395088 GCA_002312845.1 Kalanchoe fedtschenkoi
CACGTGACCGGGAGCGTCGTACAGACAGACAATGGTCTTTTATATTGATAGATTACAGTTATGAACCGTGATTTTTCTTAATAAAACCGCAGTTGTAAACCGCGGTTTTTTCTATAAAAATATTGATTTAAAATACACAAAAACCATAATTGTGAACCGTGATTTTTAAAAAAAAATCACAGTGTTAAACAGTGGTTTTGTTATTTTAAAAAATCACCGGTTTGAAACTGCGATTTTCTTCAAATAAGATAGATTTGAAATTAAAATGAATGGTAGGGTAAAAATGATATGAAAACTTAGACGAAGTATAGTTTTTAAAAAAAAAATCACCCAATTTCACATGACAATTAAGCGTCTGAAAAATTAGATAAACAACTCTATGGAGAATGAAAAGAATCAGAATTTTGTGGCATAATAAAATAATAGAAGTGATAAAGAATTATTAATTATCATTAATATTGATTAAAGCCATAAGTTAACTATCTCCAAATAAAGTCAAGAGTTATTTGGGCGAAGATTAATTTTAATCACGATAAATCCCTAAAATGACACATCCATTCAAATGAATAGAAAAATCATGAACTATCATTTTTCTCTGGTGCGTCGCATCACTTAAAATTATACGGACAACTTTACATGAACGGTAAACAAATGTCTACACTCATTTATTTACATATTTTGTAAATAGATTATGATTCGCAGTTGTCAAACAATTTGCCGTCATGATAAAAAAAATATAGTTTTTATATGCAATATCCATTCATCACTCGACACATATATTATAAGTTTTCGATATTAAAAATAATTTGATTTTGAATACAAATCACAGATGTTTTTTATAAATATCACCTTTTTGACGCATGTATTGTTGCAATGTCATCACGAGTGTGGCTTGATGGCAAGGGCGGATTCATAAAAGATTTTTGCAGGGATCAATTATGAAATAATGACATAAAAGGAGTACTTTCGATTAGGGGTGTACATCGGTCGAGAACCGGACCGGAATCGATTCGGACTAGAACCGGGATTGACAAATTTTAAAGACCGAAGAACGGACCGAAAAACTCCGGGTTTGGACCGGATTCACAAATAATAAGTAATTTTTATTACAAAATTAATAAGAATATTTTCTATTTATATATAAAATAAAATATATTTAATTATTATATTAAAACTATTATATTTTATTAAAAAAATTATAAAACCGGTCCATTCCGGTCCGGTTCCCGGTCATTTTCCGGTCCAGACCGGATTTTGTACACCCCTACTTTGAATATATTTTAAATTTTAGACGGATCATTTTGATTTTTAGAGAATTTATTATAACTATTTTTGAACTTTATAACCTAAAATAACACATAAATATAACTAAACTTTATTTTCAATGGGTTCATTTGACCCTCTAAACTTCAAATACACCCGTCAGTGTCTGATGGTAACCAGTGTCTGATGGTAAAGACAGTGAGGTGTGAATCATGACAACCCCACAATCAATACTCGAATTCTTCGATAGTTGGATGTACGCGTTGTAACTTATACTTCATAAATTAGAAAATAAAAATAAATTCACTTGCAATTAATGTTGATCTTAAAAAATTACGATTGATTAAAAATACAAACAAATATTAATGAAAAAGGGTACTTTCTTTTTTAAAGAAGAAGAAAAGTAGTAGTAGATTTGTCATGAATATGCCCAACCTCTTGTAAACCCTTTGGCTGGCCTTAATTTGTTCTCCTGTCTGGATTGCCTCTCCCGCTGGGTGCTGCCACGCCTTTTTGCCATCGCAGGTGACACAAAAGCTCTGCCTGTCCCATTCCCTGCTGCTGTGTGCCCATTAAAGCAGTTTCTACTTCCATCGTGTTTCGTGTTTCAAATCTTTTCGTCATCGTTTTCTCCGTAGCACAAAAGCAGATTCAGACAGCTCGACCACCCCAAATGCCTCACCGCATTATTAGGCCACCACCACCACCACCAGAGTCATCGATTGCGTTGACGTTGTCATCGCAATGCCGGTAAGATACAAAACACACATCATACACATACAGCTGATAAGTATGTTTGGATAAAATCCAAAAAAGACACCTGAACTATCACCACTTACCTAAATGCGGTCAGAACTGTCACGAGAAATTATTTACAATTACATTCATAAATTAATATTATTATAAGATGTAGATTTATATGTGAAAATTACGTCATTTGGTTATAAAAATAAACTCTATCATTTTACGCACATAATAAAAACAACGTCTTTTGATAACCAAACGATGTAATTTTCACACACAAGTCTACGTCTTATAATAATATTAGTTTTGGAATGCAATGGTGACTTTTATTTTAGAAAATCAGTCCATTTTATTTATCATCGCACATTTTTTGAAAATCGTGATAGTTCTGAATTTTTCTCCGTTTTCAAGAATACTTTTTGTGACAAAACAGTAAATCGCGTGAATTGTAAGTTTATAAATATATATATATTTTTTTTTTGTTAAAGTCACACATGACTCACATATACATATTCACATGATACCACCAGTATTTGAACATGAAAGTTAAAACTGTTAAAAAAACACTTCTAACCAACATTCTATGGGTAGAAAATTTGATTTTGAATCGAAGACAGTGGGATGAGATGAGCCTGTTTTGAGTTTGAATTTGGGTACAAAATAATTGAAAGTGCCGGCCACATGTATCTGTCTATGAATCCCTTTATACTCTCTTGGTAACATTTTCTTTGACAGCTAAGGATCCAATGCTGGAGCTTTTAGTGGTTGGAAATGCAGTGGTAAAATTGCATTTCTGGATTTGGGCATGCGTGATCGGGTGGGGGGAGGAGATGGGGTAGGGTGTTGGTTTGAGAACAGTTGTGAGGTAGTGTACATGTGGTGGTTTTTCCTTGCATTGATTTGCCCCCTCCAGCTGAGGTTGTTTGGAACATTAAGGCTTTTTGTTGGCAAGAAATTCATTTTGGGCTGCTTTTTTAGTTGGAAAAATGTCATCTTTATTGAAAGATTTCCGAGTGGAAGCAGTACGGACACATTGATTGAATATGTCACGTGATTGGTCAAAGTGACACGTGACACATTTAAGAGTCATAAAATTTTCAAATCAATGTTGAATCAACATGTGATACTTTGATTTTTCAACGCGATACGTGAAGTTTTTCTATTGACGGTGTACATTATCACTTCATTCTTTCCATTTTGAGTTCTTTGACATGTTCCATTTATGGTTTTGATTCTTCATTTTGATTCTTTCCGGTTGGTTTGGTTCGGTTTGAAACCGATTGATTCGGTTCGGTTTAAAATGTTAGTCGATCGGTTCGGTTTTAAATTTTCGGTTTCAAATTTCAAAAAATCGATTACTAATAATTTAGTTCGATTTTTAATTTTTCTCGAACCAGACCAATCCAAACCCGTCGATTCGACGGGTACTCTGCCTTGTATGATAATAAGCGATATGATAATAGATATCAATTGAATCATATCAAATTCTATTTCAATAACATATTTACAAACAAAAAAATATTTAAGATATAAATTTTGAATAATTTTTGTTCAAAATTCAGTGCACGATGTTTTAATGACAGATAAAAAAACATGAGAAGTGTAAGTGTTGAGTAAGTGTCATTTGTGAAATGACTCACATCATCTAATGAACATAAAAAATTTAATTTTGTGAGATTATTGACAATGATTTACAACTCTAGATTTTTAACCGACAACGAATATATAATTTGATTGAACCTGATGAAATACACAGAAACAAAAAAACCGATAAAGAAATGTTTATTTGTGATTGCATTTAACACCACTTTTTTAGTTAAGGGAGGGAGACACAAAGAAAAGTGAAAGAGACGCATGTGGTGTGTGTTTGAGAATTGATAGCTAACTAATGATGAAAGGTTTGTTATGCTAAAGCCTAACTTACTTGACACACACACCATGTTTTTGTTTGTTTGTTGAACTAGTTTGATTACAACATTTATTAGTGTTGAATAAGAACAAATTTGGTATGTGAAACATATTTTTTTTGTTCTGAATTCGGAGAATCGTACTCATCTAAAACGTATTGTAACTTAGAGTAGAGATTTGAAATACATTTTGAGTGTCAAATTTCCTATTTACAAGCAAAATGCTGAATTGGTGAAGTCAGGATTCGAATGTTTTGACAAGATTTGATCTTCCTAAGCACCTAAATTGTGACCCACAAGTAATTATACATGTAGGTATAGTTGGGACAACTAATTCTCAATTTTTGATAAATGAAGGAATTGTAAGATGGAAGTTGAGAAAGTGATATTCTTTAAATGAAGGTTATTGATGATATTAGTTCAAACCATCATCAAGGAATTGTCTGGAGGTAAAAAAAAGTTTATCACATTTTCCACTTCTAAATTTTAATTATAGTTATAAATATACTGTCAAATACTTCATCTGTCTTATACAATTTATTATTTAAGATTAAATGAATGAATTAAAAAGATATTATAAAATTCAATATGGATATATAAATCATTTTTTAAAATTTCATGTAACATGTGGTGTAGTATTACTGAAGTATTAGAATTTTTTTTATGAATTATGATGATGAAGTAATTAATTTTTTTCTTTTTAAGGTAGGTGATAGTAGTAAATTTCTATTTGAATTGTTAGTGATAAATGAAAGTGGATAAATAAGTGTTTGTTAAAATAAATTTTTACTAAAGTGACAAATACAAAAGCACAGAGATAGAAATGTTCTCTGAAACTAATTATTATATATTTCATTTTTATATACTAATTATCTACCCATGAAAGATGGTGATCGACCGTTGAAAATCAAAACTATGTCATTCGACGGATTTTAATCTCATAATGTTAAGCAAGTTTACTGCCAAACAAAATAGGGTGATTTTGGTGCAATACTAATTATACACACTCGGAGTGTAAAAAGAGTGATTTTTAATTTTAATAAAATCATTCAGTTTGCAAGATGGGATAATACGTTATTTTTGTTTGTCTATTTTTTGTTTGGCATAATGAGATTAGAATCCTATTTCGATCATCTTCTCAAAATTTAATTCAATCTAAAAGTTATTCACACAGTCTTATTTTTCTTTTTGTGAAAAGTCATGTTCAGTTATCTTTTTGAACAACTTTATGACAATAAAGTTTTATTTAATAAAAAAGAAAGAAAAATCTATTTATGGACCTTTGCTAACATGAAGGCTGTGATTTTGGATTTCATCATCTCTTTGGTTGAGTGTGTGAGTAGAGATTCAAAAGAGCTCTAACCCCTTTATCACTTTCTTTCTCTCTTCAGATTGACACTTCTTCTTCTTATGCTTCTAATTTTAGCTAAGAGATTGAAATCAATCACGCCCATCTACCATCTCCTTCTTCGTGCGAGACTCCAATCCTGCATCTGATCTACAAGCTCCATTTCTGGGTTCCAGACGCTGATTCCAGATGGGTGTTTGGTCTCCTGCATCTACTGATTGAGGTACACAAACCCATCTCAGAGCTCTTAGTTGGAAGCAGTGCACGGATCAAAGTTTCAATCTTTAGGTTCACAAGCAGGAGCTTTGATTTTTGAGTACCATGAGGGATTTCCCATCTTGTTTTGGCGAGAACAGCGTTCAAGTTGGAGACTTTTCATCTTCAACTAGCGGTAGGGCACCCCAGAATCTGGTCAGCTGTGTTTACAAGTGCCGGTTGCGCAGGCACAGCTCTTGCTTAATCACTCTCACTTGGACCAAGAATCTGATGGGTCAGGGGCTTAGTGTTTCCATAGATGATGCTTCAAGTCTGTGTCTGTGCAAGGTTGAGATAAAGCCGTGGCTGTTTTCCAAGCGAAAAGGGTGCAAAACCCTAGATGTGGGCTCTAGCAAGATCGACATTTACTGGGATCTCAGCTGTGCTAAATTCGGATCCAGCCCGGAGCCGGTGGAAGGGTTTTATGTGGGTGTTGTGTTCAACAATGAGTTGGTTTTACTTTTAGGGGATTTGGAGAAAGAGGCTTGCAAGAGGATGAGCACGAGCCAGGCGAAATCAAAATCCATTTTCATTGCGAAGAGGGAACATGTTTTCGGGAAGAAATCGTATGCTGCTAAAGCTCAGTTCTTTGACAAGGGTTTGACTCATGATGTCGCGATCGAGTGTGGTAACGTTGGGGCTGCGGACTCGTGCCTGGTGATCCGGATAGACAACAAGGCGGTGATGAAAGTGAAGCGGCTGCATTGGAAGTTCCGTGGGAATCAGACTATTCTGGTTGACGGGCTCCCCGTTGAGGTCTATTGGGATGTTCACAACTGGCTCCACGGCAATGCCATGGGAAGTGCAGTCTTCATGTTCCAGACTTGTCTGTCTGCTGAGAAGCTGTGGGACACTCACCCGCACTCTGATGCGTCGCTGTCATCTTGGCAAGACTCGCATCGCTCCAGCGAGTCTGATTTGCAGGGTCTGGGATTCTCGTTAGTGTTGTATGCTTGGAAGAATGAGTAGATTATTGAAGCCTCCCATTTGGAGCAAAGCTTTAAGCGAAGGGGTCTGCGTAGCTGTATATGCTACATTGGTACCCTCTTATGATCAACTTGTAGTTTTCACAAGTTTTAAGTCAATGCCATTTTCATGATTTTGTTCTATGGAGTCTGAGTGTTCAGAAAGAACTTTTGCACAGGGTTTTACTCGAGATTTTTCTGATTAGGATTCGTATAAGCTTCAGTTATGACAACACAGGTAATCGACAGAATGTAAGCTCGTTGTAGTTTCCGTTTAGTTGCAGTTCTCAAAACATTGAAGCATATTTCGGTTGACTCAGACAGAAATGAACAATTCTCGATAGCATTATGTAATCACTGCAGTTGCAGTATGTGATTATGATACTACAAGAATATAACAGAGACAACTTAAATGCATAATAGATTGGCCCATCTGACACAAAAATGGGAGCAAAATTCTCTCGAAGTCTCAAGTGAGCAGAACAGTGGATTACATTACATTTTGATGAAGACTAGTGGCTATTAAGTCGCTCATACGTAAGATGATGAGAAATGCAGCTGAATGCTAGCTCACTTGCTGAGTGCTTCATTAAGCCCCATTCGAAAAGCTGCTGCATGCCATGGAGCCTTCCTGTGAATTCATCAAGAATGGTATCAGATGATGTATGTACATGAAATGAAAACAAATGTGAATCCTACGTGGGTTTTTTTGGATCAAAGTGATAATTTCATCCAAATAACTAGATACTTTAAGGATGAATAGACATGACATGAACAGAGAAAAGGGGAAGATATTGGTTCCAGGTTGAAATAGTCCAATCACTAGTAGAAAAGGGAGTTGCGAGCTACAACTGGATGATGTGATTTTGATGGCAGCTTGCAACTGGCCTTTCGTAAGTGCTCTGACCGTGCAATTAGTAGTAGTACCCATGCGCAACCAGCAGAAGAGAAACGTACCAAACTCATTTAGCAGAATTGTTGTTTGATGGTCGTCTGCCTAAGTTTCCTAGCCAGCCACGAAGTCCACCTCATCTGAACTTTCATCAGGAATCAAGTCACTGCTGTTAATACCATCGTCATTTCCACTACTCGAATCAGTATTGTAGCTGCCTTCTGAAGTGCTAATGAGCATGGAGCCACCTGTCGTTGAACTATTCAGCACGGATTCCAAACTGCAGAGATCTGATGGCATACTCAGATCGGGAGTGAAACCCATTTCAGATAATATATCAAACTCAGTGAAGCTGCGGGGAAAAAAATTCATGCAACTGCGTTAGCATGTTCCTTAGTATGTATCTGATTAAACCGATAGTTTAGACGTAAATATAAAAAACATCATCTCAGATTTACTGGATACGTAATTTGAGAACAAAACTTCTTATGCTCTATTCCAGTTGGAAGGAACATTTTCCAGTAAAAAAATGAACAGTGAAAAAAGAGCCAGTTTTGTTTCATTTAAACCAACATATACAGAATAATTAACAGAAGAAAGCCTGACCATGCTTCTGAAGGGAATTCTGCCAGAAGAGAGAGATCTGGCCTAAGTTCCTGCAACTGCTTAATTGGAATGAAACTGCACGACAGAATTACAAGCCCTGTTGATCTGCTGATAATGTATTTGAGAACAACAGCAGGCAGATAATGCATTTACCTTGGATTATAAATCCGTTGATCCCAAACCCGTTCAGGTGCAAGTCCCTCCCTGTTAGATATGTCCTGCAAAAAAGCCAGCAATCAGAATGCCAGAATAAAGGATTCTGCAATAAAAGACAACTTTACTCACAAGACATCGGAGATGCTTAAAATCTCCTGAAAGAATTGCATCAAAAAACTGAGAAACCTCAACCTACATGACAATTTCAGAACAGAAAAAAAAAACTCAAAAATTAATATGAAATCA
The DNA here is from genome assembly GCA_002312845.1 of Kalanchoe fedtschenkoi. NCBI lineage: Eukaryota > Viridiplantae > Streptophyta > Magnoliopsida > Saxifragales > Crassulaceae > Kalanchoe > Kalanchoe fedtschenkoi. The sequence goes on from NQLW01000012.1 coordinate 351,959, forward strand.
TGAAGCAAGTATGCGGGAAGTTCGACCAATAAAGAGTTTTGCTGACTTTCTTGAGGTGCATGCAGTCCCGTAAAATCAAGACCTCAAGTATATTTTCTCCAGCAGTGTTTCCGAGGTTTCTGAGAAACGAAAATTTAAAGAGATAAATGGGGCTCCCAAACATTATCCTTGAAGAAAAAGAAAATGCATAATAAATCTTAAAATTCCAGCCACCTCAGAAAGGAGCCAGTGACAGAGTATGAAGTAGAGACATCAAAATGTCGCAGTCTATGAAATCCCTGCAAATGGTACAAGTCAAATTATTTCACCCACCAGATAAGGTCACTGTAGCTACATTATGAGATAAATAATCCATTTAATAGTCACCACACCATCAACCAAAATAGGGCCACTAATCCATATAACTGCAAGTTAGTAACTAGGCTCCACGTGATTTGGTAATTTAAGAGGCTCACTTCACGACCACTCAAAATGGGTCACCAATAAGGCTATTGATATATTATAAGACAATGAATGCATGAAATATCACCTGAAAAGGGTATAAAAATGCCTGATCCTCACAATAAAAAATAAGTGTCAGGAGTCAGAAGAAACTCAATGCATTATCATTATCTAAAAAGGGCTTGAACAAAATGATTTTTCACTCAAGATAACTGGTATGGAAATATCACTACCATACCAAAGGGATCTTGTCACATATATTAGGAAACGATGCCTTACCTAGCTAACCATTCCTTGACGACGTACAAAAATGTGTATGACCAACTAATAACAAAACAATCCTTCACATACCTTAATCAGTATCCTGACTTTGTTGTCATGCAGCTTACATCCTCTAAGAGACAATGAAGTCAAGAAAGGACAGTTGCTTACAAAATCAACACAGATTGGCGCGGTCAAATTATCATCTCTGCCTGAGTTGAGAAAGGATTATATTTTAAAAGCATTTGATAACTTCAGTCAATTTACAGAAGAATGAGGGATACCTGCAATCGAAGAATCAAAATACAAACGCTGTATCATAGAGCAACTGGAGGCCACTGAAACCAGTATTTGCTTCAACTCTACATTACTGTAAAGTGTAAACATAAAAAATTACAATCTGATAAGGCAATGACAATCTAGCCGCATGCAAAAAATGCCCCAAGTTGTGTAGCATTGACGCTAGTTTGCTTTTCCTTTATGGTAATCTAACACTTAGAGCACACATTTAACTCAACTGATTTAGAGTAAGCAGTATAATACAGGAAACACTTACAGGCCAACAATTTCTAAATCAAGTAGGGATGGACATGTTGATAGTGCTGCGCAGACTGCTGAATCATCCAGCCTCTCAATGTTGTGAAGATAAAGCTGTTTCAGAAGAGCTCTGCAACGACAAATAACAATTAAAAGGATAAAAGCAAAAGCAATGACAACAAGGCTGCATGAAACCTAGCATCAAGTTTTGACCCGTACCCAGTGGCACCATTGTTCCCACCTAAAGAAGTTAAGCAGGATCTAGAGAGAATAGATGATCCTTTCGTATCAGTGGACCTCATCAAAGGATGGACGTACCCACCTAACTTGTAAGGGTTTGTAACCAGGCCGAGTTTTAGAGACCTAAAAAATAGAGAAAGATGGATAACTTCGGTTTTTTTACAAGCGAAAGTTAAATTTAGCAAGTTAAGACTTCCATTCTTACTGGAGAACTCTTCCAGCTCGTTGAACCAGTTTGGAAACAACTGCATTGTTGACTTTTGGGGTCTTTGTCAACAAATTGATGTTCACATAGCACAGCGGGTCCATGGCACACTTATGAAACATAGAACAGGTAGCAGCAGCATAGCATAAAGTCTGGGTATCAAGCAAGCCAAACACCTGGACCATCATATAGACTTAAGAATCAATTCCCAGAACAGTTTCAACTTGTAAGGAACAGTTGCAATTGTATTCAAAGATCACGAACACATTTGCAAGCACAAGAGGCATGCATCTATCAAAGAGCTTCCACTTGAAACCACAAATCTAAGTAACACCAGTAACTGAAGTTGACAACCTTATTCAGAGTATTGGCTGACAAACTTTTAGACTTAAATACTTGGTTACTCAGGCTACAGTATCGGATCAAAATACAGTGTTCGATTTCCAGGCCGAAACTGAGACTTATACAAAACTGACTCACTCAAACAGCTACAACCAAAAAAGCAACAAAAAACGATGAGAAGGTAGGGAATAGTAATGGTAATCGGAGAGCAGAATCTAAGTAAGCTGGAGAGTGGAATAACCTTGATAGTGAGATCAGGCGGCAGAGGCCAGATGATGGAATTTAAAGCGGAAGCTCGCCTCCGGGCAGATCGTTTGCCGGCCTCCAAGAGCGCAGCGCCGAGCCTGGTGGCGCGGTCGATCAAGGCCTCGCGATCAGCATCGGAATCCTCAGATTCGACGAGGCGGTCGAAGGCGAGGTGGACGGAGGGCGGCGCGTCGAAGGCGTCGAGGAATGCGGCGAGCAGCGAATCGGAAGGAGTGGCCATGGGCGGGTCGAGGACTGCGCGGGCGGAGTGAGGATGGAGGTGGAGGTGGTGGTGGTGGTGGTGGTCCGGTGAGGCGCTGCAGGGTCGCTTGGCCATGGAAGAAAGCAAGCAGGAGAGCGAGAGATGGGAAATGGTGGTAGGGCCCAGGAATTGTGTTCCGGCGATTGATGATGATGATGAAAGGCTCAGGAATCGGATCCTCTGCTGGCAACGCAATACGACTCCGTTTCGCCTCATCTTATGTCAAATCGGCGTCGTTTTCAAACTCAACAAGACCGGACCATCTGTAGACCGTCGAAAAAGGCGCCGTTTTGGTCTCAGAGTCATTAATCGACGCCGTATAGCGTTTTCCTTCTCTTATTTTTTTTTTCCATTTATTTGTGAAATTATAAAATCGGAATTAGTTGGATTATGAAATGCATGCTTCTTTTTTTAATAATTGAGATTCGATACTTAGTTTGGGCATTTGGGACAGATGGACACAGTTGTACTAGAATAGAGAAAAGCCAAAACAGTTCTAAAAAACAATATCATTTTAAATCTCAACTATCAATCACCATCTAACTTTCCACCTCAATTATTAATCTTCATTATAATATATTAAGTAAAATTTGGGGTGACAAAAATAATTTAATTATCTGAGAGTACCAGACAATATATATGTATATACACATAGTGACGAATGGATCTAGAAAAAATATTAAGATAGATTAACTATTAAACAATTATATTGTTTAGATATATATATCATATATTTTAATTTGATATAAAGTTATTATGACTATTTTTATAATTTGTAATATGATACACTAAAATTAGCCAAATTTTTTTAGTGGGATCATATGACCATTAAAGTAAACATAGGCGCCACTCTACACAGTTGATAATCAAAACTCAAAGTTATATTTACGATAGATTAGTTTTGAAATCGGTGTATTTGATCTGGACTCATAATATGTACAATGAGAGATTATGGGCATTTTTTTATATTTATTTAATTTAGTTAATTTCAATTTACTTTTGTTAAGATATTTTATGTAAACATTTAATTTAACAGTTGAATTCCTCATTTTTAGTAGTCTTGCAAGCTTTTGTAATAAAATAATTTTACCAAAATCATTTGTGTCTATCTCAATATAAAATGGAAAGAAATCTTTTACACAATAAGCACTTACTTACCAACCTAAAAGAAGTTATTTTCTTACTTTTAAATTTTTTATTTATTGTTATTAGGGAATGTGATTAATTTTTTGCACATCTAAAATAGAAAAGAATCATCCAAAACAAGATGATTTTAAATAGAAAACATCAATATAATACTGCCGCATAAAATAAAATTCTAATAACATTATGCATGCTGTTTATTGTTTGCCTCTGCCTGTTCCATATCCATTCCATATCCACACGTAAAATATCGAACCAGTTGAGATTAAAGATGAAACAAACTGTACTTTAATTTTAAACTGTATTTAATTACAGGGAAAAGTTTAAAATTGTCCCATAAACTATCATTAAAAATAGAAGTGGCACACGAACTATTTTCTGTGTTAAAAAATACACATGAACTCTTCTAATGTTGTAATTTAACTCATGAACAATAATTTTTGTATAATTGAACCATTAACTTTCTATTTGTTTACAATTAAACCCAATAAGAATACTCATGTTATTTTTCATAAACATTAAAATTTATTACCCTAATCTTCATAAGAGCAACGATCGGTTTGCGATCGTCAAACCTGCCGACTGGTGCTCGGAAGTGAAACCTGCCGACTACCATAATCTTCATCGGAGTAGCGATCATCAAATCTCTAATCTTCATCAGATTCGGTAAGCTTTTTTTTTTGAATTTCTCAATCAATTTTGCATCCATTGGTGCTCGTACTCTCTCAAGCCCTAACTATTTGCAGCGATGTTGCTTGCTCCGTTTTCATGTTATATGAAATTTTATTGCATTTATCAGAAACCCACGGTAGCTAATTTTATTGCATTAATTAGGTTTAATTGTAAACAAATAGAAAGTTAATGGTTCAATTATACAAAAATTATTGTTCATGAGTTAAATTACAACATTAGAAGAGTTCATGTGTATTTTTTAACACAGAAAATAGTTCGTGTGCCACTTCTATTTTTAATGATAGTTCATGGGACAATTTTAAACTTTTCCCTTAATTATATTAAATTGAGGGGTTACAGATGTGAAATTTACGATTTAGATGAAACAAACTTATTCAAGTAATAACGTGTTATTATGAATATAAAAATAAAATTTGTATCAAATTAAAAATTGAATGGGGGTCATAGATCTGCATACTCACAGAATACCTCAGTAGCCCGCTTCTACAGGTGCAAATCATAGTTCAGAACTGAGGGTTTATAAAAAAAATCACAATTTCAAACTGTAATCATTAAAAAGTAAATAGAATAAAAGCTAAACACAAAAAATAAAATAACTAAATAATGTAGTTTGGAAAAAGTTGTGTGAGAATGGATCATCAATGAGAGGATAACGTCCAGACCTAATGTATCAATCCTCAAAATGAGATTAATTCAACTTAAAATTGAAGATGAAAAAAATTATTAATTGAACTGAAAAAGAAATCATAAATGATAATAAAGTCAGTTTCACTTTCATATGAGAAGAACACTCCCATTTTTCTATGTTTGTGGCTACAATCCAACATTTATTTTTGGCATACATATTTAAATAATTACACCTATAAATGCATAAAGAGAATTGTCTTTGGAAACTATGTGAGCAAGCTAGAAAACAACTTAAACTAACCTTATTTCGTGGCTGGCATTAGGCGTAGCATTTCATCTGTATACTGTGTAGATGTAACACCATGCTCTTGTGCGAGTAGAGATTGTAAATCGCTGCCATTGGCAAGGCTGTTGAACTCAACGGCTTTGGATGGCATAGTTGGGTATCGCCGCTGGCAGAATGTCATCAGCCTCTTGATGGACTGGAGGTACTTGCGAGTTGTCTCGTCGTTCATGATGTGAGCCACACTGTTGGTGTAAATCTTTTCACGGGCAGAACGCTCGTGGATGCCAACCATAGTTACACCAATGGGCCAGGGAGCGTTCCCAATGGCGAGTTTGATGTATTGATCTGTTGCAGCTAGATAGTCTCTTTGCTTGCAGCAGTTCACGACCACAATCAGTGCTCTGCAGATATCATCCTGAAGAACCTTTAAAAAGCATAAAAAGATAACTACTTCAGTTGAGCAGTCAAGAAACGAATTCTAAATCTGTCAACATTATGATGAACTACAGGATCTGCCATTACAGTTTTGCAAATGAAAGTCATAAAAAAATAAGAAACGGAATTCAGGTTCTGAGTCTTATCAATAACACTAAGTTACCAAGAAAATATTGACTGTAAGTCGGTCAATGTGATCATTGAAACAGAATTAACAGCAATCAATCATACGGCATGTCAGCATTGCGTATGAATAAGAATCTAGAGTGATCGATTGCATGAACAGATTCCACTACTCAGAATACACTAAACCTTAGAGAAATACTTCAGGAATTTGATCTATATTCAAGCCATAGTAGACAAGGGTACAGCAAAGTAACAGACTAGTGGTTTTTGTTGGCATAGAAAACAAACTATGACCAATTTCAACAACCAGGGTTACAATTCAATAGCATGGCAGGTCAAAATTTCAGACACATTAAAAGCAAAAAATTTCAATCCTAGCCCATAAGAGAATTAACATACAGCAAAGTAACAGACTACTGGTCTTTGTTGGCATAGAAAACAAACTGTGAACAATTTCAACAACCAGGGTTACAATTTGATAGCATGGCAGATCAAAATTCCAGACACATTAAAAGCAAAAATCCCAATCCTGGGCAATAAGAGTATTAACATACAGCCCAGTAAACTAATCACCTCTAATCAGGATAAACAAAAAATGTGTCTGAACCCTGAAACCTGTAGACGCACTACGTAAGCTTAAGCTAAACTGAAAACCAACAAGAGTAGCAATCAACGAACTCCTTATACATATATCAAAATACACTATAAACAAACTCAATTTAAGCTAATAATTTCAAGACAGACAACAAGTAATAAACCTCACTCACCTTCTTCCTACAGAACTTAAGGAGAGGGACCAGGTAGCGAGCACACTGCTTGAATTTAGCAACCATGGCCTTCCCTTTGGCGGTCCGCCTCTCAGAGTCAGGCATCTCATCCAGCTCCTGTTTCCACTCATTCAACAGCCTCTTGAAGAACACCAGAATCTTATCCTCATCACACAAATCGTCAAAGTCGGCCTTCATACGCTTCAAGTCCTTATCATTGTCAGCGCCCGAGGAACCACAGTCACCACTCAAATCCTCATCATCACCTCCCCCATCGCCCCCGTCCCTATCCTCCCCATTCTCATCCTTCTTCCTCTTCTTCCTGTCTCCCAAAATCCCCTTCTTCTGCCTCTTCCTCAGCTCCACAATGTCACGCAGAAAATCATTGGTCTGGCCTTCAGTCATGTCACTATCCACCTCGAAAAGCCCAGTCTTCAACACATACTTGAGCCTCCCCAGCCTCGCATCATCGTCCTCCCCAAACAGCGTCACCGGCTGCTTCAAAAACCGCAGCCTCCTCACCACCTCCTGCTTGGGTAAATTCAACGCGTCGATCTTGGTTTCCTCGGGCGTCGCATGCGCCGCCGCTGCGGCGGAAGTCGACTTATCGGATACGGATTTCGGATTTAAGTCGGACGAGGTGGAAGCCGGAGAAGCGTCGGCGAAGGAGGCCGGGGCGGACGCTTGACGGCGGGCGTTTTTGGCCTCGAGCTCGCGCTTCTCCTGCTCGCGAACCTTCTGGAGGCGCTTCTGCTCGATCTCGGATCGCTTGAAGAATTTTTTGCCGCCGACTTCTTCCGATAGCTTCTGGCGCTTCTTCAAGATCTCTTCTTTCAACAAATCCATCGCTAGGGTTTGGAATTTGGGGATGACGACAGAGAAATCCAAACGTTTTTAATCGAGCGAGCCACATGCAGGGTACATGCTGAAATAAAATATATATAGAGAAAGAGCCCCTCAAGTGTAAATAATTGATTTACAATTAGATCCTAAAATCCAATTTGCTGGTACAATAGTTGTAATTTATGATAAATTTCTAACGAAAAATTATTAGGTGGATCGTGTAACATTAATGAAATATGAGTTAATTGAATAAAATCAAATATCGAATGATATTTTTTTATATACATAAGCTTTTTATATTTTTATATTATTATTATTATTTATAATATAATTTATATTTTTATATATTATTATTTAGTTCATATAATTGACAGAGTATAACCTTTTATGATATAATTTTATATAAATAATCTAGATAAAACGACATCAAAAATATGGGACCAAATAATATTAAATTAAAAAAGCACATAATTTGATTTACAAAAGCTAATAGTTTAGTTCACTTTAAAATTTAGCTATTTTAAGTTTATGATATTAAATCGATATTTAATGGAGTTAAGTAAATTAATTCAAATTAAGTTGAGTATTTAGTAGGATTGTTCATAGTTCGGTCTAAATTGAAAACCGAATTGATTCATTTATGATCATTAATTATTTGGGTTTTAAACCGAACCAAGGTATCAACATTATTAGGATTTAATTATTGGTTTTGATAATTTATATTTCAATCGAACAAAAATTATTAAAATAATAAAATTAATATGTATTTATTTTATTCTTTTTGATTCAATTGATATTGGATGATCAAAATTGGTATTACACTATTTTATAAATAATTATATATCAAATACGAAAATATTTACTTTTTCCTTTTTATAGACTTATTATGAGTTTAACTCATTACTTCCTCTGTCTTCTTTTACATGTCACTTAACCGAAATTTTTTGTCCACTTTTACTTGTCACTTAACAATTTTCAATACGTATTTAATATCAACAACTACCTTAAAACATCAAACATTAATCACTTCTTTATCATAATCAATAAAATATCCCTTTCTCACCAATAATAATATATCAATTTGACTTTTTGCACAAATTTTTTTAAAAAAACATCAACCACTCACTCATTAAATTTATTCAACCGCTAGCATTTACTTCACCTTAATCTACTCAAATTAACCTTAAACGACACGTATTAGAGGACGGAGGAAGTATTAAAGAAGAGTTATATGAAAAAAATACCATCATTGATTTTTTGATTTTAGATTGAAATAAATCTGTTCCATTCAGAAGCGAATCTTTGTAAATCGGCTTAAATTTCAATTTTGAAATTACACGAATAATTCAATTATAATTCAATTCGATCGGTTCAAACAACCGAACCAAAGAACAACAATAATGAATATACTTCAAAAAACAAGTTGCAAACTATGAAGAATTTCAAACAAACTAAACAATATTTCGACATAAAAAACTTAACAATTATATTAAAATTATTCTTTGTCAAACTCATATACCAACTTTACACGAGATATTAACATATAATGTCAAACTAAACTCCTATTTATTTTCTTTTTTTATGTTCTCCTTTGAAATGTTCAGGAGTATTAGGTTGTATTTGGCTTAGAAAAAAATTAAGAAAAATGATAATTTGAGAGAAAATGAGAATGAATTCTTTATTTGTTTTAAGAAAAATTAGGAATGTAAAATTAAAATTTAGATGAAATATAGCAAAAAAAATATATTTAAATCATTTTTTTTTAATATTTTTCTCCAAAATTTCATCTGAGAAATTAAAATAGATTTCATGGAGAATTCACTTACTCAGCAATTTTCTTTTCACTCAAATTTTGCTCAAGCCAAACACATCCTTAGAGTTTATGGTGAGGCATACCAGAATCATAACTTCAGCCAAACTCAGTTTAATTCCTCAAGAACAGCAAAAAAAAAAAAAAAAAAAAATTAGTTGTTAAACTCTTGTCTGTGATGACCATTTTTGAGACAAAACTGAAAGATACAAAATGCATTTGATCCCCCGAGCATCAGGTCTCGCACTGACCTGCAGGATTGCTATTGCTACCGGTGAAGCAGCGGCTTTCACTTGAAGCACTTGGCATCCAACAGAGCCTCTCCCTCGAACGGCTCATGGTCTTCGATCATCTGGCTGACACGCTCCTTCTGCTCTTCATCGCTCACGTCCACCTTTCTCCATTCATAGAGCTCCATGTCGTAGCACTCGTCCATGATGAACTTCGGGATCTCTTGGCCCCGGAACAGCCACAGCCCCTTCACCTTGTATGGCGGCTCTGACCCAATAATGAGCATTTTGCCGAACGCGTACTTGCGCGCCAAGTCCATGCGCTGCAAGAACCCTCCGACTTTATTCAGGGTCACAAATGAGAAGGTGTTTTCATCGTTGTACTTGTAGTCGCAGAACCAAAGAGAGTAACCTTCTGGATCATACATGTCCCAGAAACCTAAATACATAAAACTTGCAGTCAATCAAAAGTTTCACATATAGTAACAAAATTGCAAAAATAACCAATACTAGGAATGCAAGTAAAAATTGAAAATCGGTGAACTGGATCAAATCGAATCGATAGGTTTGGTCCGGTGATGATGCTGAGTGTCAATAGCTCCAAAGGTTACAATGTATTTAAAAAAAACGACTTCTGATGGTTAGGTTTTGATTTTATTTTTTTTTAACAAAACCCGAATCGAACCTAACCGTAACATGTCACTATATTCTAGATCATATATAAATTAAACTGAATATCTAATGAAAATTAATATTTGTATATTATTATTTATATAGAGTCCCTCATTTAGTATATAAAACAACAGAATTCCATTAAAAAAATTAAACCAGACTGAATCGAACCACATGGTTTGCTTCAGTTTGGTTTTCTAAAGCAAACAGTTCATTCTTTTTCAATCCGATTAGGAGCAGTTCGGCGTGGAATTTTTGTTAAAAACCGAACCGAACCGAATCTTTACATACAAAGTAAATAACCAGTTGACTGATCTACATGAAAAATTAAAGCGACAAACTTAAATGGTACTGAAAAACTAATACAGGTCAAACAATCCTTATCGGAACCACATATGGAACTACTGAACCTATTGAGTGAAAAATATTAGATGGCGAGTACTCATTTTAACATCAAAATGCAAAGAGTTAGAAGCGGGGATAGTACCTTTAATGGCAACCTCGCGGAAATTGGTTTTGGTGTTCGAATACAATCTCTTCCAGTCATCCAACACCATCGGACTTGGAGGTAGGAGGTCCAAGGGATTCTTTGGTTTGGGCTTAGGAGCCTCTTCTTCAGCAGCAGGTTCTGGTTCTTTAGGTTTTTCCACTTTCTTTGCTTCTTTCTTTGGCTCCTCCTTGGCCTTGGGCTTGGCCGTCTCTTTGTGCTGTTCGGGCTTCTTTGCGACAGGTGGAACTGTTTCCACCTGTTTCACTTCACCAAATACTTTGCGGAAGTTTGGTTGATTAGCCAATGTCCAAAAGTATCTCTCAACATGAGGAAATTCAGAGGTGAAGGCCTTCGTCATTATTCGGCTAAATCCGAGGTACAAGTTACAAGTCATGATGATATCAGCGAGTGTTACAGAATGTCCAACTAAGTACGTGTTGGAAGCCAGATGCGAGTTCAGGACACTGAGGGCCTTCTTCAATGCAGCAATCGCTGCCTCCTCAACCTATAACTCATAACAAATAAAAAAAAATTATTCATCAGTAAAACGCAGGTCAGGTTGTGCAGAAACACGAACAAAAAAAAAACCAGGTATGAGAAAAAAATACGATGTATAACAAAACAATCAACACATGAAACAAGTACAAACCGGGGGCAGGTGCAGTGCGACACGCATACGCGGAATGAACCAGCACAAAAGATGATCATCGATTTCCAATGATGCAAAATCAATCCACTGCTCGATACGACCCTGGCAACACGCAAACAATTTAGTACACATTAAAGAAGAATATCAACCTCTAAACAATTATCTTCGGAGACACACATGTTTCCTTATTGGACAAAAAAGAGACTACATATACTACGGCCATTGAAAAGTTTCGGATGCAGAAATGTCTTTCAAGGCACTTCTAACGCCTTAGACATGCCTCAAGACAAGACATAATGGAACTTCAACAACAGAAAAACTCAACAATATGCTTGGCATGACATCTATAACACGTATGATCAGTGTGGAGAAATCAGTCAAAAAACAGTAAAGAAAGAACACAATAATTAACGAGGTTCAACAACTTACAGACATCCTCGGGAGCCGCGATGAGCGGTTGTTTCTTATTAATGAGAGAATGTCTCGATTGGGTTACAATTATAGAGAATAAATAGTAATCCTAGGTTCATTTTTATCGGTACGTTCTTATAAAATTACTCTGGTACTGTATCGCAGGGCTTTTCGCCTAAGAGGTTGAGCTATACCTAACAATCAGAGCTCCCAAACTTATTGAACACATACGATGGACACAGCATGCTTGACAACGAGGTAGGCAATATTCTCTGTATATGAGATAGACGACTTACATAGTCAATCAACGTAGATCCGTAAAGAGGGTTATCAGCCTTCAACCTGGTAACTGCAAGAACAAATTTTTAAATGCATCAGCCAAGTTGAGATACATGAGTAACTGAATAAGCAACGGATCTTGCTGTTCTCTTGCTTTACCATATCGCGCTATGGCGTTACTCTCGAATATAGGACCATCAGGAGTCTCCAAAACCGGAATCTGAGCATCAAAATACAGACATAATCAGATTTCACGCAGGAAAGAGCTCTCTAAATGACAAGCGAATTTCCCGAGCCAGTAGCCACATACCTTCCCAATGGGGTTCATCTTCAGATACTCAGGGGTCTTATTCGACACCCCCATTTCAAAATTCTCCACCAGCTGGACCTTCACGCCGCTGTACTCCGCAGCTATGAGCGCCTTGTATCCATTCTTGTTGGTACTGCTGGCATGCAGAACCTGAAGTAATGACCAGCCGTTAATACAATCATCAGATGAGCCTTGGAACACAATTGAACAACCCCATGTAAAAAATTCAAATTTTTGCAGACGGGCATAATGGAAATCGATAAAACTATTCAGATCAACACACAGACAGAATGAGATTGAGTGGCGACTTACGAGAGCCATGGCTGGTGTAATTGCAGCTACTGATCTGATCGGATGAAACAGAAGAAAGAAAAAAGATTAGTTTTTGAATACGCGATTGAAGATTTCACAAAGAAAGTGAGAGAGAAAACGGTCGGAGATACAGACCCGTTGCTGACTGAGCGGATTTTCCGATCAGAGGATCCGAGAAAAGCGCAGCGAAAATGTAGTGAAGTAGGGTTTTAATAAGAGAGGAGAAAGCAAGTTTACCGAATTGCCCTTGCTTAGTCGTTGGGCTTCGATTGGGCCCACAGTTTTGATGGTCCTGATTCGGAGGGCGTTATTTTTTAGTATCGAAAAATATTACTGTCTATCATTATTTAATATTTTTTGATACGTATTTAATAATTAAAATTAATTTAAAAAATTAAATATTAATATAATCAATAAAAAATAATTCTACACCAATAATAATTCATCGATTTTATCTGTGCACAAAATTTTAAAAATATATGATAAATCATTGTCTATTAAATTCTTTCAATCATTAGTATTAAATATTACTTTAATCTAATCAATTTAATCTTAAATGACATGCATATCAGATCTAGAAAAACAATTACAAACACGAGTTTTATCTATCACGTGATTCTCTAGAGTCTAGACATAGTGCATCGTGGATTAGGAAGAAGTCGGAAATTGAAAATTTAGAGTATTATTGATGGTTCCACGATACACGTAGATTGTGTCCACTTAAGAATTTTTTCATATTTCTTATTTGCAATTCGAATTTTCAGAACAATAAAAAAGTAAGTATTAATCAAGAAGTGATTTAAAATTAATTAACTTTGATTTAATTTTATATTTGTTGAATGTGAAAAAAGTTCGTTTTGGTTGTGAGAACAAAATCATATCGTTTAAATGATGACAAAACAATGTAATTTTAACACATCTTTAAAAGTTTGTAAAAAATTTATGTACGAGCTCATTTAAAAGTCGATTGGACTCATTTATGCAAAACTCATTTACTAACTCGAAAAGGTTGTTTATGTGCTCATTTGAAAGATCGATTGAAATTCATTTATCGTGATAGACTCATTTAGTAATTCGAAGAGAATTTCGTAATCTTAAAAATTCATTTGATCAAACTCATTTAAAAATAAGCATATCATAAATATTTAGCTTCTATAAATCAATCCAAATAAACAAATAAGACTCAACCTCCACTACTCAACTCGCTAAAAGTAACCAACCCAAACCTACATATATTTCTACAAGTTCATAAAAACTCAAATTGAACATGTAAAATTTCCAACTTGAAGAATACTTCAATTGCTGCCTTACTGTCAATAATTTAAACATGGAACATTGTAAATAGACTTTACTAAACAAGATTAGGGAGAGAATAAACTTGAGGAAAGATCTTCCTAAGAAACATGGTTCCGATAATAAGCTTGCAAACCTTAAGTAGCTCAAGACTGTGTCATCATCAAAACTGTAACAAAACAAAATAAAAGCGGAAAATAATGGTAATGGTACACAAATCAAACCCCCAAGATTGAAAGTCGGAACTGATGCTAGAGCCAATACAGGAGCATTGTGTAAATGGGGTACAACTTCTTAGTTCACTTGAAGCACTTCGCATCCAACAGAGCCTCTCCCTCGAAAGGCTCGTGATCTTCTATCATCTGGCTGACACGCTCCTTCTGCACCTCGTCGTTGATGTCAACTTTAGTCCATTCATAGAGTTCCATGTCGTAGCACTCATCCATGATGAATTTTGGGATCTCCTGACCACGGAAAAGCCACAGCCCCCTCACCTTGTATGGAGGCTCTGACCCGATAATAAGCATCTTTCCAAATGCATACTTTCGGGCCAAGTCCATCCGCTGCAAGAACCCTCCAACTTTGTTCAGTGTCACAAAAGAAACTGTGTTCTCATCATTGTACTTGTAGTCGCAAAACCAAAGAGAGTAGCCCTCTGGGTCATACATATCCCAGAAACCTGCGCAAAGGTAAAATTTCAGTTAATCGAAGCTGTACATGTGATTCAGCATGTCTGCCAGAAAATGTCTGACGCTGGACAGAAGTGAAGAAAACAGCTATTTGCATGATGAGGCAGTAATGCAGGGACAAAATTCAAAAGAAAATTATATGCTACACCTGGTAAATACAGTCAATCATTGGCTCACATGCAACTCTAGCTACAAAAAAAAATTATCCAAAATGATCCAGGCAATGCAGTACATTTGATTAACAAATTTTAATATCTACACCACTAATTGCATGAACCACTGAGCATTGATGAATTCTGATTTACCAGATAATTACTTGTGGACTAATTGACGATATTAACTTATTAATATCTAGACGAATAATTGTAAGTATGGTACCTTTGATGGCAACCTCGCGGAAGTTGGATTTTGTGTTTGAATACAATCTCTTCCAGTCATCTAACACCATTGGACTAGGTGGGAGGAGATCCAGAGGATTCTTTGGCTTTGGCTTAGGAGCCTCCTCTTCAGCAGTAGGTTCTGGTTCCTTGGGCTTTTCCTCTTTCTTTGCTTCTTTCTTTGGCTCCTCCTTGGCCTTGGGTTTAGCAGCTTCTTTTGGCTGTGCAGGCTTCTTTCCAGCCACAGGTGGTACTGATTCAGCCTGTTTGACTTCACCGAATATCTTACTGAAGTTTGGCTGATTAATTAAGGTCCAAAAGTATCTTTCAACATGAGGAAACTCAGAGGTAAAGCTCTTCGTCATGACGTTGGAAAATCCAGTGAACAAGTTACATGTCATAATGATATCAGCCAATGTAACAGAGTGACCAACTAGGTATGTGTTTGAAGTCAGATGCAAATTAAGGGCACCGAGGGCTTTCTTCAGCGCCGCAATAGCTGCCTCCTCAGCCTAAGGTCAGATAAGAAAAGACTGATTGACTAAGAAAAGCTAAGGAAATAGAGTCCTTTTGAAAAAAATATAAAAGACTAATAATGTTCATTGATTTGTTTTTTCAGGTTGATGTACTAACCGGAGGCAGGTACGGTCGATAACCCAGTCGCGGATAGTACCATTGTCCAATATTATTGTCAATTTCCATGGATGCAAAGTCAATCCACTGCTCAATGTGACCCTGACAATATGCAAATAATTCAATACACGTTGAAGAAGAATGTAATGCTAGAAACTGTTATCTTGAAGTATCAACGGCTATCTTAATGGTCAGGGACAAACAAAACTCGAGATACTACGAGATGGTCGTATCAAGGTTTCATATACAGGATGACTTTCAGCCATAACACCACTAACAAGCTTTCAAAACAGAAGAAAATGCAATCTACAAATAATGTAACCCTCAACAATATGATTATAACATCTAAGTTTTTGCAACCAACAGTTCAGGCAGATAATGCAACATGCTCAACAGACAAAATGAGTGACTTTAAATTTGAAAAAAAAAAGACACTATCAATATTTGCTACTATAGGCAAAGCATAGAGCGTGAAGGCTTACATAGTCAATGAGCGAAGAGCCGAAAAGAGGGTTGTCAGCCTTCAACTTAGTAACTGATTGACAAGTTTTACAGACATGTTAGCCTAGGTGAGATACATGAAGTAAATTCATAAATGAAAAAAAAATTAAACAAGTGAGATATCCGGTTCTGTACCATATCTAGCAATGGCATTACTCTCAAATATAGGACCATCAGGAGTCTCCAACACCGGCACCTGATCATACAAACATCATACAATCACAACCTATTATTTAAAAATAATCTTATCCGTGAAAGGGCTGAATTTTTCGAGGCAGCTGCTTACCTTTCCGATGGGGTTCATCTTGAGAAACTCAGGGGTCTTGTCCGTAACCCCGAATTCAAAATTCTCAGCCAGATGGACCTTCACGCCGCTGTACTCAGCGGCAATGAGCGCCTTGTACGCATTTTTATTGGTCTTCCAACTGTGCAGGACCTAGTGCAATTTCAAATCGCGTCAAACAGCCATAAAAAGACACAGGCTTTGCAACAGAGAGACAAAATTGAACGGTGTAAATCGGAGACAAGCAGATGGGTGACTTACAAGAGCCATGGCCAGTGGGTGACTGCTACCGATCTGGTAAACACAAAATCAAACAGTTAAGATTCGGAGAAAGTAGCCAGTTGATTGATGCATGAAGCAGAGCAGAAGTGAGAAGTTACCGGAATGTATAGAAATGGAGTGGATTTGAGATCGGTGCAGCAAGACGGCAACGAGCTAGGGTTTCGATGAGGAGGTGCGAATTGAGAAGATATACCAGCTTGGTTTCGTCTGCGTTTCTACTCGAATATTATTATTATAATAAATATATAATCACCCATTAGGGTTTCTAGTTGTTGGGCTTCTGCTGGCTTTTTGGTTTTGATAAACGAGCCCAACGGTTTCAAGCGATGGGTTTTTTCTGGACTGTTCATTAAAATTGGATAAATTAGAAAAACATACTTTTAAATATTACTCTTTCTGTCCTCTTTTAGAATTTTTTTATTCACTTTTAATTATCACATAATAATTTTTAATGCGTATTTAATATCATAAACTATCTTAAAACGTCAAACATTAATCATTTCTTTATCATAATCAATAAAAAAATCATTCATCATCACTAATAATATATCAATTTTACTTTTTGCACGAATTTTTTTAAAAAAACATCAACCACCTACTCATTAAATTTGTTCAACCGGCATTTACTTCACCTTAATCTACTCAAATTAATCTTAAACGACATGTATTAGAGGACAAAGGGAATATCTATTTTCAAATTTCTTAGTCTGAAATATATTATTACTTTTCATTTTTAATCAATATAACATTTGTTTTAAATAATTTTGGCGAGGTTACTGGCCTGACATATTCACTTCATTGGAAATTCCTCAATAAAAAGGCCTCTATCGAGGAGGAGATGAGACAAGTTCTGTAAATCTAGTACCTAACTCAAGTCTAGTACTTTGTTTCTGAGACTTGGCCGGGGCGTGTGCTTAAGATTGACGGCACATATCTCCTACACACTGGAGATGAAGATAATTTCTGGCTCGGACAGTTTGACGAAGTCTCGTTTAGTTGAGGTTTTGGTGAAGCCAATAAATCTGATTTGCCAGAAGCGAAAGGAGTCTGAGATGACTTGGGAGATCTACTCTGATCACTGGTAGCCAATGCACAAGGAGACTGCACAACTGACATCCCATTACCCTGAGCCGCTACTGGCTTAACATTGGTCCCTCCAGAAGTAATCTGCATTAGGTTCGTTGAGTATACGACCTGGTCAGGGGCGTTGTTGGAAATAGTTGGAACAGTGGACGCAGATTGTGGAACAGGTCTCCTTGCTGAACTATTCCAATTTGCAGGATGAGACAACAACGCTGCGCTGTATGACAAGTTGTTGGACATAGCGGATGAAGGTTGGCCATTTGTGGCTGGGGTCTTATTCCAGCCTCCTTGAGTATGTTGCTGTTGGAGTTGAATGCAATTGTGACTTTGATAATAGCGTATCTCGGAAGCTGCATCAAAGCTGAGTGTGTTAGCAGATGTGTCAAAGGTTCTGCATCCCTTCATCATGTCAGATTGATCATAGGAAAGTGCCTTGGAGAAAGCAGGTGACTGGCTCTCACCAGATGAGGGCTTTCCAGTAGCGCCTTTTCTAGCACTGTCAGCACCTGTGAAGTCTACGCAAGATTTCCCCACAGCTTGGCATTTTTTTGGATTAACAGTCTGAGGAACTAAATATCTTTGATGAGCTGCGTCCGGAAGACTGAGAAACAAAGGAGGGCTCCGAGCAGAGAAAGAAGAATTTACCCCGGATGCACCATTGCCCCAACCAAATGGGGAGTAAGGCATACAAAATGCGTGTGAAACAGGAACTTCAATTTCGGCCTTAGTACTTTGATTTGATTCTTGCTTTTTAAGAATCTTACCATCACGGTTCCCTGCAATCAATGGCATCATTGTGAAGCTGATTGGTTGCACTGAAGTTTGATCACGCAGATTATATGCACTTCCTTGACCATAAGAGACCCGGTTATCAGTGATCGACGCTCTCAGTTTGACCATGTCGACTTCAGGTCGACAGATTTGTTGGGATAAGAGGGCATGCTGCTTCCATGGATTTTGTACATGCACTGTGGATGAAGGGAGCAAACTATGACCACCATCATTTGGCTCATGATGCTGTTGATGATGAGGTTGCTTCTGATAAGATGAATGACTTAATTTGGTAGTGCTTTGACCAGATGGTAAAATGGGAGCTTGATGACGAGGATGTTGCTTAAGAAGTTGTGGGGCATAATACATTTGAGGTGGGTACAGGGAGCTATTAAAATATGGCATGGCATTGCCACGAACACGTCCCCCCTTAGAGGATGATGGACTCCCAACTGGCGCTGAAATGGGGAAGGCATAACAGTTGCTCGGAATGATACCCAGGGGAGGAGCTTCACTTGTTACATGATTTGCATTATATGAAATCATGGTAGGATCCATTTTCGAGAAAGTTGAAACGGTAGTCAGAGCCCCAGCAGCAGTTGGATTTTTGCTTAGTGATGCGATTTTTGGAGAGCAAGCAGAAATGGGTGTCACAGTCCCAGAAATATCAGAATTAGGTCCTGCCATTTGGTAGAGATTCACAGGATACACCAAAGCAGGTGCAATCTAAAATATGAAACAAAGTATTTGTGTCAGTCAATAATTTACAAAAAAAAATAGGAAAAAGTTCAAAAACATGCCATGAACTACCACTACTTTTCAGATTAAATGCTGAATTTTATGTTTTCACAAGTTCAGCACATTGAACCTAAATGTAAAAAGGCCTAAATTGTAAATAAATTTTGTCAGATTTCAAAGTTCATGTATTGCAGAATTAACATGTCCATAAAACCAGTCATGTTAATTATTTAATTAACTTAACTTTACACAATAGCAGCACTAATTCCATAATTTGTTTACAAACTTATATTGTAATCAAGATAAAAAAAATATCATTTTTAATGTTGAAGTTTGGTAATTCATTTGAAAAATAGTTGTAATTCATGATATTTTTGAACTATAACCCAAGAATATATTGAGCTACATTGCTGTATAACTAGAACATACCATTTTCTCAGAAGATGAAAGCTCAGGAGCTTTATAGTATTGCTTTCTTTGATATGAAATGCCCTGACAGGAGACCTCAGGGGCATTTTGTTTATCCTTGGAACAACCCGAAACTGATGTGTTTAGTACTAAACCATTCCCTCCAATAACAACTTCTTGTGCTTGTCTTTCAAAAACCTCCTTTTTGACAGATGATACATCATTGATGTGACTGCACATAGAGCCAGCAGCAGATGATGACACACTGACTTTGTTACACTGCTGGCAGTGCATAATACTTTGAGCAATTTGATAATGAGTAGCACATCTCTTCATCAGGCCAAGTTGAGACACCTTTCTGGACTGCAAGTCCTCATCCACCAATAGCCAGAGTAAGTTCCAGAAACAGTATCATAATTCTTTCAAATGCCGTATGGTGGATGCAATAAACAAATACTTTACCCACCGTGGAAGTCCCAGAGCTATCGTCCGTAAGCGCTTTTGTTTCATTTAGTTGGTTATGCCTGAGGACAGAGGCAGGCAAATTTTTATTTTAAAGCATTAAGTATTCATTTTATACATACAAACCCGATTGCATTTAAGGTCCCATACCTCTTGGAGGAATCTGCAGGGCACAAAAATTTTCTGACAGAAAATGACGGTGTAATTTGAGCTGAAAAAGACGAGGAACAATCACTAAGTCAAATACTTCAATACTTAATTAAGTGTGGCTCATAGGGTTATCACATTGAATCAGCCTAGCTCCAATACCAGCTTTCGTGGCATCCAGGCTCAAACATGACCATTCTGGTTGCAGCGAAGTATCATGGACAGAAATATTTAAATTTTTTAGGTCAATCATGGACTTGTCTTGCTTCATATCCAGCATGTGTCTCTTAGTTCTGCACAATGTCTTCTGCACTTAAGGCAAGCACTTCATATCAATCTTTCGAAAGATTAACTACTTATAGATTAACACCTGATGAAAGTTGGTAACATGTACTGACCATACGTACTTCATTGGGGCTCCATTTACTGCCCTGAACTAAGTCACAGAAACCTTCAGCATGATTATGAGGATCCTGTGAGGAACCACATTCAGGTACTGCAGCGGAAATGGTAAAACAGATAAAATGAGTGAACATAACGAGAAATTGTACTCACCATCACATTAATCTCCAATTTCTCAGTCTGGTACTCTGACAATGCACCTATCTGGACCCTGAAAAACAAATTAGTGAAAAATAAAACCAATAATTCACTTGACAAAAATGATAGGAATAAAGCAAAAAAAAAGTTATTGACTCACTCTTTTGTCGCTACTAAGCTCCTACTTTCAATATCTAATCTATGGCCTGTGAGAGATAGAGATGTCTCCTTTTCCACTTCCTTCACCAGCCCGTCTCCTTCAATTAGTGTTTCATCAGCGTTCTCCAAACTGACTGGTACCACATTCTTCGGCATTAAGTTCAAGTCTGAACCTCCAGATTTTTCAACTTGCTCAATATTGATTTCAAATGAGCATGCAGCCTCATCCCCTCTGATCCGTTCTGACTCTAAACCACAGAACAGAACAAACTTAAATCAAGTATATCGGACCTCTAGTGACTTCTATTTGCAGTTACCTGTCACATCTGATACATGGGGTTTATGCGGGGTAATATCAGCTAGCTGAGACTGTCTCATGAGACCAAACAGAACCTCAGCAACCTCTATCTCAATTTCTTCGTCAATTGAAAGAGATAAATGATTTGGTTTACCAATTTTGGGTTTTGATCCAGCAGTTTTCTGTGAGCACCAAAATTTAGAGTAACAAAATCTCCAGCAAAATATCATAAAAATTGCTATTCAGATACTTACAGTTGTTTTTTTTGCTTCAATTTTAGAAACTGCAAATTCATTCGCCTCACCACTTCCGCTGGCAGCAAAGTTGGAGTGCTGCTGATGAGTGTGTCCACCTGAAGTTGGGTTTTCATGCGGCCATCTCCTCACACAAGCTGCAACCAAATACCAGCAACCGACTGAAATTTTCAACCAGTATAAAGAAGAAAAAGTTGACAGA
Organism: Kalanchoe fedtschenkoi; assembly: GCA_002312845.1. Lineage (NCBI taxonomy): Eukaryota > Viridiplantae > Streptophyta > Magnoliopsida > Saxifragales > Crassulaceae > Kalanchoe > Kalanchoe fedtschenkoi. The sequence goes on from NQLW01000012.1 coordinate 373,696, forward strand.
AAAATACCATAGAAAACCAGAAAAATACTCAATCCGAAACTTCCTTTACCTGAGCGAGTCTTTCTCGGGACCGGTCCGATCACACCTCCACTCATTTTCCAAAGCAGCGACTGTCTGTACCTCGAACTCCGCTGATTCGGACTCAACATTCCAGTGGACGATTTAGCCATCGAGACTGGAGGGACTTCAACCTCAAACTCCTCATCGTCACATTCACCAGCTTCACTAACCTCTTCCCCTTCATCTTCTCCCGCATCACAGCCATGTAACGACATATCCCCTCTCCTTCGCTTGTTCCGAACTAACAAATCCAAATCCTTCCTATCCATCTCGTCCCTCGCTTCTACCACCTCCTGTAGCTTCAAATCTCCATCTCCTGAAAATCCAAAACCGTCAAAAACAGCTCCAACAGAAAAAAGTCATTACGAGGGCGAAGCATGGGAAGCGACTCGAACCGCGATTATCCAGCAAGCACGGCCTGTTACTTCGCAGGCGGCGTTTCGGCATCCGACCAGTGGACGTCATAGCTACCTCTACCTCTACCTTCACCTTCCCCGCTTCACCTCCACTTTTCTTCATACACACACACCTCCCTTTGGCATCTAACTCGAGGACAATCAAAGTAATCTCACTCTCTCTTCCTCCGCCTCTCCCGCTCGGATTTCCACGAAATGCCTCCCTCTATGTTCGGCCTTTTTTTCCACGACCTCCGGCTACGCTCCCGACCGACCTCCGCCTCCGTCTCTGCCGCCGACGAAAGCTTAACGATTCTCTCTCGCTGTGTTTCTCTCTCCCTCTCTCTGGCCTCTGCTGCTAGTTCTTCGGGTTCTGATCTTCGCCTTGCCTTTTTCTCCACTCATACTCCTTTGCCGCGTTGGACGGTCCGGATCGGACACGTAATCGCTCTCTAACCAATCTACACCGTACGATTAGTTTTCAAACAACGGCTCTGACCGCACTGCAAACGTGGCAGAAACGTCTCTCTCGGGTGGGAATCACGCCTTTAACCACAACAATATCTCCACGTCATTTTTTTATTAATTTTAAATTTTTTCAAAATGTAAAAAAAATTGAAAAAATTAGTGCTTTAAAAATAGGAAATTCTATTAAATCTATTATGAGAAATTTTAAATTTTATATAGGTTAGAAAATAAATGTTTTAATAGGATGAATAATTATATATGATTTAATAAAAATATTCATGTAAATAAAATGTCCAAATTGATTAAAGTTAGGAGGAGTCGGGGAGGTAGATTACTATATTACTCAGGAATTTCAATTGCACTTATATTCATCATGTAGTAATTGGGTTCAAGCTTTCCCTAGTCTCTTCTCATCAATGGCTCATGACGTATACGAATGAGTTCGGTTCGTTTGATAAACTTCTATCTCTCTATCTATCTCGGAGATGTTTGAATTTTTATGTTATCCCCACTCGGATCTAGACATAATTCTTACTTGTTCAAGAAACAATTAAGGTGAAGGCAGGGTCAGGAACAACGAATCTTTTTATGATAAATAGATCGACTTTGGAAGTTCATTATTAAGGCTAGTTCCTACAAAGGTTCGGACTAATGACGTATAGGATGAGAAATTCTATTTATTTAGTATTAGTTACCGTTATAAATATAAATAACAAAAACTACAAAAATGAGTGCGAACTACCACCATTTCAAAAATCATGGGTGCGACTACTAAGTTTTGCAATTCTCAGATTTTCCAAATTTTGGACCGTTTTGTAAATAAAACTTATTCACTCACATCCAAATTTAATTGAAACTAATTACTAACGTCCTAACAAATAGGTTAAAATAACTTGGTGGGGTTCGAACTCGGACCTAATAAGTTCAAAGACAGAATATTTTCTGACTGCATTAACAAATCTTATGTTTAAATAATGTATTAATTATATATAATTTATTTCAGTAATTTTATTTTTTATAATTCGGCTTGCAGTCCAATCGATCAGTCTGGCCGGTTCAACCAGTGAACCGGGAACCGGACCCTTAATGATCACCGGTCCAATTTTTATAACTATGCAATTTACATCTCTTTTCCTTCCATTATTTTATCCCACTGGAATAAATTTGTCATGCCGGAAACTCGCGACGGTTCTGTCACATTCAGCCCGTCATAGTCATTGTCATCTTCTACATCATTATCGTCATCCCCGACCCTGTTCGGAAAAAATGAGGTTGTAAACATGATTGGCGCGGCCCACGTGGGGGCTTTCTCAAAGGTACCACGTAAAAGACTTTTGAACAGATTTTAAGTTTATGAAATGGTCATCGCCAGAGACTTGATGGTTCATTTGCGCCTGCTCGACACGGATTTCGAGGTCAACAAATGTCTCAATGCATTTGATCTCAACTTGTCTCATTCAGATTCGATTTGTCGGTGATGTTTCAGATATTACAGTATGGACGAGTAGGCGAGCGATTCGTGTCGGCAAAATCGTTGTCGGAAATATGAGAGTGCACTATGATTGATAGATACTTGTCGCATACAGTAAGATACATGTCATTGGCATTAAACATGATATAAAATCAAATTGACAGAAATAGAACAACATTTCTTAACAAACCGAATCACCAGATTAAACTGGTTTGCCTTAGAGGAAATAAGCCCCGTGAACAATGCATTCAGGTTATTACCGAAATCCTCCCAGGATAAAACGGTTTCAATTACCTCAGCCTCGCATCAGCTGGGTAATCTCTTTGAAAGCTCCTTCAGGTAGCTTTCCTGCAAAGCACGTATGCTTTTCTTTCTGAATTTGATGCAGAGTGTAGAGGAGGAAGAGAGCTAGAAGAGTTGCTCGTTAAAAGGTGTGTGGAATGATGCTGCAGGAGGCTGTATTTATAGCACGGGAGAAGGAGGAAGTTCTGCGCAACTCCTTCCCACTTTCTCCCCCACCAGAGGCGCAACTCCCCGGAACCGCCACAACTGCAGCTCCACTTTCGTTAATTGCAGCTCCACTATGTTACTGCTGCCGACCGGTCTGTTACTGACTGAGTCTCCTCTCACAGGGATGAGCTGGATCGACAAAAAATATGAAGGACGATGGGCTGCTGCTCTTTTGGGCTGTAGTCAACGGACATTTCCGCAAAAAAGAAGGATCTAGCCCACGCCGGCACCGCGCCCGAGCCCGGCCGGCGGAGGTGGTGGTGCGCGCGTGTGGTTTCCCTGTTCCCCTCTTATATTTCGTTTGCCTTACTTGAAAGCGTAAGAATATATAAGTTACATTAAATATCCTTTCTCATATGATGTGGGATACAAGGATAATTAATGCACTTCTATGTATTATCTTTTACTACCAAACATGGTTATTGATGGATTTCATGAAATTTATTCACATCCAATCATATTATAACCATTATTGTTACTTAACCTAACTCACTCATGTGAATTAATTGTAACAATCATTGGGGACGATATGCGACACAATCGCTGTGGTGGCAGTGAAGGAGGGAGTGAACGTGGTGGAGAAGAGCAGGTGGCGACTGAGTCGAAGGGAAATCGGCGAAAAACACCATGGAAGCTTTCTGGGGTTTTGATTTAAGTGGGTTAGAGCATAATTATAAAAATCGGACCGGTGATCGAACCGGTCAACATCCGGTTCCCGATTCATCGGTTAAACCGGCCGGTTTAACCGGTTCGACCTACGGTCTAATTGGAAATAAGAAATTTATGTCATAAATTATATCAAACTGTTACATAATATATACATGGGTAAAGAGATTCTCCTTGTCACAGAAGAAAATGTTTCTACCTTAGCGTGTGAATGGTCTAAAATACCCATATTTTTATTCTATGCAAATTATTAAAGCAGGGATACATCAGTCATTATAAATAAAATAATAAATGGCAGGGGTAGCTTAGTTCTTTTAAAATTATTCATTTACTTTTTTTTATTTCTTTCATATATGGATAGTGACTGATATACCCATGCTTTAATAATTTGCATAGAATAAAAATATGGGTATTTTAGACCATTCACCCGCTAAGGTAGAAAAATTAATGACTGATGTACCCCTGCTTTAATAATTTGCATATAATAAAAATATGGATATTTTAGACCATTCACCCGCTAAGGTAGAATAATTTTCTCCTGTGATAAGGAGAATCCATTTACCCTAAATACATATGATTTGGTAGTTCAATTGGAAGATATGCAACCTTTAATCTCTCAAGTCTGAGTTCAAACCCTCTGCACCCCTTATTAGTAAATAAATAGGATTAGTTTGTTGATTAATAATTTAATGAAAATTTCATAAAATAATTTAAGATGTAGCCTGATCTGAGTATGCGTTTCTGACCAGTACCCGGTCCCGTTCTCGGTCCAACCGATTGAACTGGCCGGTCCGGTCCAGTTTTAATAACTATGGATTAGAGTAATATGGATTTTGTTAAATGGTGAGTTTGTAATTAGTTTAAATTAAACCAGAACTTTATTGAATAAGAATTATTTACTAAATAGCCCTCAAACTGAAAAACATAAGAATTATAAAAGTGATAGTTGCATCAGAGATTTTTGAATCCCTAATAGTCAGCACCCTCATTTTGGAGGTTTTTAGTTTTAAAAAGATATTTTAGTAGTAGAGACAAAAAAGTGACATACTAAGAGAATTCTCTAAGAAAATTTAGAAAGAGTTCTTCTTGAGTACTAGTGAATTTTATTTGATTTTTGGTTAGAGAAAAAATACTGAATATTTGAGAGGATCGTATTCGTGAGTGTTGAATAGAGAGCGTCATCATTGTAATGCACATTTATCCGCGCCGACTTTGTTGAAAGTCCAATCATATTAAAAATATCGAGTGTGTCTTTTGATTTTTATTATATTGTTGTATGTTGGTGTGTACTACAAGTGAGTGTTTCATGTTGTCTTTTCGCTACACATGATGAGAAGGGGAGAGATATCCCTTCTCTAACAACCAACGTTGGAGCTAATGATTTGAAGAGTCACACTACGATGGAAAACAGTCAACGTTGCACATGAAGTTGACAGGCGAAACAAAAAATTTAGACGGAACTCTAAGATCTAAAGTAAGTTAAGATAATTGTTGTAAAATATTGTCTCTAAAGAGATTGTAGAGTAGTCTTACAAAGAGAGTAGTCATAAAGTCGACAGAAAGTGACCCGCAAACGAGGACTAGTGCTCAGCCTAGTGTGATTGGAGATGGAGATACAAGTTTATGAAGATAAAAATTTTAAAAAATTCAAGTTAAAGAATGATTTGTTGTGATTTGACTATATTCTTAAAATTCATGAAGAGTCTTGTTGAATAGTTTAGAGGACAGTAATTTATTCTATTTTAGGTTCATATACTTTGAATTTTTTAATCATTTACAAATGATTATTGATAATTATGGTTTTGAAAGAGGAAAATGACTAAAAAATGCAAAAAATTGGATAAACAATCAATTTCAACGACTAAATACAATTTTCAAAAGTTGTGCACAAGATCTTACCAGCCGGATCAGAGAAAATTTGAGAGTATAAGTCAGATCGTACTCCACCAAAGCCCAAATCGTGCCATCGGAAGAAGTATGAAAGCATGAGCCTAGCATGATTCAGATCGTGCTCTATGTCGTGCTTGCGTAAAAGAATGACCAAATGACCGAAAACATTCATGCAGCACGATTCGAGTCGTGCAACGGGTCATGCTGACACATGTCAAGTGTTGAAATAGCATATTCGACTTTCTTCTCTCTATACCTCTTTTAGCAACAATAATCCTTCGAAAATTATAAAAATTATTAAAAAAATAAGATGACAATTCAATTATAAATAGAAGACTCAGTTTTTAAACCCACGAAGTCTGACAAAGCAAAACACATCTCCCTACCCGAACGACAAGAGATAAGAACTCTGTTCAGAAATTGGAGTTTCAAAAGATTAAATTTTCATGTATCATTCTTATTTCACTTTTATAATTATTTCATGATTATTATTTCAATTTCGTGTAGTGAGTAGTCATCTCCATCATAGGATCATACGGATCCTAGATTGTTTGCTAATTCAACTTCATCACTTTAATTAATTAAGAATATTTTTCATCCATATTATACATGTATGATACAAGAATTTAATTTATTATTAAATCTATTGCCATCTAGGCTAGTCTATTTCAACATAGGAAGACCGAAATTAGAATGAGTTTGATATTTTACTTAGTTGTGGTCAATGACTCTAGTTAATCGAAAAACAAAATCGGAAGCTTACCTATGAATATTGAGTGATTTGTTTATCCTATTGCGTGTTTGAGAATTACTAGTATTTCACTCTTTAACTAATTTTTCTCAAACTACGAATATCATAATTGGATGACAGTTTAATAAGAAATTGATTATAGTCTATATTTTGATCCATAGGAACACCTAGAAGTTGAACTCATAGTAAATTATTGAATGTTACACCGTATTATTAAAATTGCATGATTTGAATTATTTACTTGACTATCAAACTCCTTTCAAATTTATGCTATAGTTTTCAGTTGCTTTATTAGCTATACATTTTCCAACCACTTTCCATTTTATTTACCTAAAATTAAATAGATATGAATTAGATTATTAATGCATAACAAGTCTTATGCTAATCTTGATTTGACACGACACATCAATTTGATTGAACTGATATCTTGATCATTACATTGACATATATATAGAGTCTAAAATACACGTGTCGAAAGTTACTTGAAGACTATATTCCAATTATGGAATACAGAAGCGATGACTTCTAGATTATTGAAAGGGAGAAACAAGATAACGGTGATCACGCCTTCTATTTAGAAGCTGCATGAAATGATGTTAATTGGGAAAAAATATTTAAAACTTTTATATATTAATAGATTAATTTAAGACAAGATGAATAATCCAATTATATTTCGTATTAGTATGAATGTCAAGCGCAGATTGATAACAGTCAAGAATCCAAATTAATAAATAGATGATTTGATAGTACCAGGAATTCTATTGATTTATTAATATTATGGGATAAAACCCAAAAGGGGCCCTGAACTATCGCCACTTACCCAATTGCGGTCAGAACTACCATGATTTCCAAAAAGGGTGCGATGAAAAAAAAATTGGACTGATTTTCTAAAATAAAATTTACCATTACATTCCATACCTAATATTATTTTAAGACTTAGATTTGTATGCAAAAATTATGTCATTTGATTATCAAAAGAAGTCGTTTTCTTTATGTGCGCAAAATGATATAATTTATTTTGATAACCAAACGATATAATTTTCGCACACAAATCTAAATCTTATAATAATATTATGTTATGAATGTGATGGTAATTTTTATTTTAAAAAATCAATCCAATTTTTTTTTCATTGCACCCTTTTTAGAAATCGTGGTAGTTCTGACCGCAATTAGGTAAGCGGTGGTAGTTCAGGGCCCCTTTTGGGTTTTATCCCTAAATTTTTTTATAGATTGGCTCCATTACCCAGCATGCATCTGATAAAAATTAAAAATGAAAGACGGATTTCATTATAGAAGGACAACTAAAGGGCAGCGTCACTTCCCTAGGCTGCTCAAGTGAGCCCCATTAGCCAGCATGTTCTGATAAAGAAATGGAAAGATGGGTGGGTTCATCACGGAACAGAGTTGGGGCTGGCTATGGTTACACTTTTGAGTTGCAGACCGATAAGATATATATTGAGAAAATTGTTACACAATCATGCAACCCCATGCTAATAGAGAAAAAATATCATGATGAAAAGGTATCTAGTGAGGACCAACCAAATTGCCCAAAGCCACTGAACGTGGAGAATCCTCTTTTTCAATTCAAGTACAAGGTTTATCTCCGAGATGCTTCCACAGCAAGGAAAATATGTGGCAAAGAGAAATGAGTTAATAAGGTTCACCGGGGAACCAAAAAGGGGGAACCAAAAAGGGGGAATCTGTTTAGCCAAATATCCTTTATCCTGCCTTTTTTTCTTCTCTAAAGCCTCATTCTAAAAGCCCACATAACTCCTACGGAATTACACAGTGTGCAGAATACATGGACTAGCATCAACAACAGATGTCCAAGCTTTACCTTAAGCTCTCTATCATTTACACTTGCGTTCCCTAAACTTTCAACAACTCCTGCACGTAGAAAACGAATACAAAACACTAAGTGAATGGAAACAATAAGTAATGAGAGTATTTAAATATCAAATTGAACTTGATTTCCAATAGATATGTTAAATAAATAGCATTTAGTGAGTGACGCGATTTCCTGCATGATTCAGTTGCCAAAATTTCAATATGAACCTTGGGTCTACAAACCATTAGCAATAGGTATGGATCTTAAGCCCAGTGAGTAAAATATCTAGTTTATGGTAAGCACTCAAGACATACACTAACATTCCATAATAGGTCAACATGTAATTACATACCTTCTCCTTCTGTTTGTACACATCTTCAAGCTTCTTGAGATACTCGTCAAGAACTTTCTGCCATAAATAAAACACCAATCATTAGCAATCTTAAGCTTGTGTTTGGTTTAGGGAAAATTTGAGTTGAGAGTAAGTTAGGGGAAGGAAAATTTAATGGAAACTGAAAAGAAAATTTTTACCAAAACAAACTGTATTTTAACACTTCCCCAATATTTTCCACCCTATCCAAACAAAGGAAAATAAGATGTGATACGTGGGGAATTCACTTACCCTCCCATTTTCCTTTCCTCATTTCCCCTAAAACAAATAAACAATATAAAAGAACTAGTCTGAAACACACGAGTTTTACCAATCCTGACCACACCAATCAGTATTATTAATAACAATCTAATGTCCTAACAGTATTTGCTTCCAGCATGTAAAAAATATCAACGTCAGACGCAAGCCATGTCAAGTAGCTATCTGGACATTTACAAGTTGTGAAACTAGCGAGCTCCAAACATGAAACAAAGACTTATCGGAAGAACTTTTGAATGAGTGTCATGTGTAAAAAGGAGTCACGACAAGAGGGCATAAAGAATGAATCAAAATATTAAAAGCAAGCAAATCAAACTAGAAGACAGTAAGTCCAGAGGTTGAGAAAAAAGTTCGCATCGACCATGAAGAAGATTTTAAAGTGCTATTTTGGTGCAAGAACCACTTAATTCAAAGCCTTCGGGACAAAATATTTATTATATTAAAATTCCCCTTATAAAATAAATGACGGAACATATATAGCAAAAAATTATCTGCAAAGACAATGATATAAATCCACAGTGGACGAGGTTCTTGCCGGAAATGAAGTTCTAGAAATAAAATACCTTAAGATCAGCTTCCAAGTCCTTCACATTGTCTTCTGATAGTTTCTTCTCCTGCAAAATATCAAACGAGTATGCTAAATGAGTGCAGACCCACTCACTTAGCCTATGAAAACCCACCAAAAAAATTCAAAAAAACCTTCTCAAGCTTTTCATACGCTTTGACACCATCCCGCCTTATGTTTCGCAATGCAACCTATGCATATTTAAGCAGTTCAAGTTTTGTTTCAAAACAATTAGGCAACGGAAAAAATTGAAGAAGTGACCACATAGTGCAGGGCAGCAGATAAAGGGCTCAATATTATATTAACAAATAGGGGAATATTAGAAGACAGTTCTATTAGCTTGCTCAGACACGATTGTCTCCAGCATGAAATTAAACAAGAATGTGTGTGATACCCTGCCTTCCTCAGTCTGCTTGGCTACAATCTTCAACAATTCCTAGAGAGTTCAAATGAAAAAACAGTGGAACAATCAGAGTTGTAAGGCTGATTTTGCATAGTTCTTGACCAAAAAAGACAGCAAAAGTCGACTAAATAACCTTTCTTCTGTCAGCAGTTGGTTGTGGGACTGTCAAGCGTATCACTTCTCCATCATTGCTTGGAGTAACACCTAGATCAGAGTTTACGATAGCCTTCTCTATAAGCTTTAAGCTGAAACCATTGGTGCCAAATTAACACTGGAAAACCACTGACATTCCTAATCTAAGAAAAGTGAACCAATTTTCTGAAGGGTGCAACACACTGACAGAATTTTGTGAGTATCGTAAGAAAACATGAAACTCCGCTTGAAAATTTAATCACCTTATCTTCTAGAATGTTTTTGAACTGACAACGCTAAAAACATGATGATTTGAGAAACTAGTCACGGGCATTTTCACCTCAGGTCTCAATGTCTATGTCACATATCTTGATGGCTATGATCAGGAACAGTACCTGGACTTGTCATATGGTTGAACAAGAAGAGAGCTCGCATCAGGACAGGTGATTTGAGCTATGCTCTTAAGGCTGACAGGTGTTCCATAATATTCCACCTACATACCCAACCCGGTTAGCAACAACATACCGAAAGACAGAAACTAAAAACCAGCCAGGAATACAAAATACAGCAGACCACTATTTTCCTTGATTTTCAATGCTCTAATGATGTAAGAGCCTAGAGCCTAGAAGAACTTGTGCTGGAAAAGGAGAACTTCTAATGAAAAAGAAAGGATGAAGTAAGTGGACAACAAATCAGAATATATTTCAGACACAAACAGTACAATTTTTCTAGCAGAAAATGAGACATGCCACACAACCAACACATTGACTAGAAAATCGAATACACACCTCAATCCTGTCTAACATGGATGGGCTAGCTCTCCCTGTCCTTATGGAGTTGAAATTTGTTTTCACATTCTCAATGGTCCTCTCCATTCTTTCTCTCTGCACATAAAAGTAAACTTCTCACATAGCACAGTATATCATGACCACAGGCCACAGACTTCCAGTGGAAAATAAACCAGATGCAGCCGACTTACAACATCTTTCTCAACCACAGCCCTCTCAGCTTCAATTTCTTCAATAGTGGCACACCTCACCACTCCTACTCTGCAACGCAGCCAATATACATTGGCACAGGAAAGAGAATATCAGGAAACGCCATAACTAGTGTCGGCACAGGGGCGGTACCACTCGTTGGACAGCGGGGACAGCTGTCCACCCAGGTTCCGACCAAACGTTCCTATTTTAGTGTAAAAATAATATATTTTCAATTTTTGTACCCCAATTAACTCTAAAAATATGATCTCTTAATTTTATACCCCAGTCAACTTAAAAAAATTTGTATACCCTCAATTACGTTTAAAAATATTTTTTTTTTATTTTTGTACCTCATTCAGTTAATTTTTTTTCGTACCCCAAATTAAAATTTCTAGTTCCGACACCGGTCCTCAAAGCACGCTGACCTAACCAAACCAAACCTGACTAATAAAATAAGATACAGGAGATGATTTGAAGGACTTCTAACTACCTCTTGCACATCAACTTCTTCTCAACCTCCTTGCAGCAGAACCTACCGACATTGTCCTGAATTCGCACATAACTCGAGGACGACGCCAAGGCAGACGCATTCGAGCTGGCAGACTGAATTCTCACATAATCCGAACCTTTGCATCGAGAATCTGTCACCACAAAACCGGAGAACGTAGAGGCTCAATTTCACGACTCAGATAACGAAACGACACAAAACCTCACCAGATAAAGCAACGGCGAAACCACAGCAGAAACAAAAACGATGCCACAAGGTACCTCGAAAGGAAGCCGAAAGCGCAAAAAGGCTGGCGTTCGGCTTGGACTGGAGGAAGGAGCGGACTGGCGAGAAGGACATCGCCATCGGAGACTCGAGGAAGGTACTGGGCAAAAATTTGAACCGGAGCAGACTGTTGTGAGGATGTGGATAAGAAGATTTTTTTTTCCAAGAACACCCTTGCACTATAATTTTAAAATTGTGATTTTCTTTAAAAAAAATAATATTAAAATTAATTTCAAACAGCCAATAAAATGTTGCGGTAGTTATAAATTTAATAACTAAGAAATAAATCAAAAGTGTATTAATAAATAATTTATAATATTACTTTAATCAGAACCATTTTATTTTGGTGAAATCTAGCCATGATTTTGACAAAACAACTCTGATTTTTTATACCATAACATTGGCAGATATTATTCTTTAAAATTTGTAATTTACATGTGGCCATCAAAATATTTGAATAAAATACGTATCAAATAGTAATGTATAACTATAATTTAATAAAAAATTATAATTATATATGAAAATTACTTAAAAACTTCGAATTAAATAATTAATATATTCCTCTGTCAAAATTTCAATTCATAACTCCACTCAATTATTACTAGCGAGATGGTGGAATGAGCGGCCAATTTCACTCAATTACAAAAAAAAGAAAAAGGAAAAAATAAATAGAAAGAGGGTTGAAAATGAAATAATAAAAGGGGTTATTGGGAAGAAAAATTGGATAGAAAAAATATGTACTAGCGACTAGAATGGGCCGGTCGCGGATGGATGACGGCCCAAATCGCTGCCGTTGCTTACTGGGCCTGGGCCAAAAAAATCCGCATAAGGAGCCGAAGTTACCGCATCACTGTCGGACGGGAGACAGCACGTGTCGAGGAGAGGACGCACGTGACGGTCTGTCACGCTTAGTAGAAAGAGAAACAATAAAAGCAGAGTAAATAATCGGAGGCAGAGACTGTATAAAAATGGGGAGTTGGCTCACACAGAGTTTCATTTCATCCCACTCGCTCTCCACTGCACTTCACTCTCTCTTAACTCCCTGCTCTGAAAAGCATCTCAGATTCCCAATTAATGCGTTTCATTGTCTGTTCGTGACGCTCTCTCATCTTCACGGACATCGACTCTCCATATTCATCGTCGACAGCTCACAGCTTGCTGTAATTTCGCTGCTCTGTTTCGAGCCGGGGTTGCTCTGTTTGCGGGTCAAAGTGTTACTGTTGACTGTGTTGACTGTTTTGTCGGTGGAGAGAGATGGATCTGAGCCAAGTCACGCTGGAGATATTCTCCAAGCTGGAGCAGAAGTGGCTGTACGACTGCGAGAGCGGGAAAAAGACTCGAGTTTTGAGCATCGACGGGGGCGGGACCGACGCCATTGTCTCCGGCGAGGCTCTGGTCCACCTGGAGGACCAGATTCGCCGTAAGACCGGCGACCCGGACGCCATGATTGTTGACTTCTTCGATGTCGTGACGGGGACCGGGATCGGGGCCATCCTCGCCGCCATGATCACCGCTGACGGCGGCGCCGGCCGCCCCCTTTTCTCCGCCGCGGAGGCGGTTGGGTATCTGGAGAAGCGGAGATCGGAAATGTTTAGGGTCGTTGGTAATGGAATATTCCGTCAGAGGAAAAGATGCTCCGGGAAGAGCTTCGAGCTGGCGCTGAAGGAAGCTTTGAAGAAGACGGATGGTCAACCGTTGACCCTGCGCGACACGTGTAAGCCGCTGCTCGTCCCCTGCTTCGACCTCAACAGCTCCGCCCCCTTCGTCTTCTCCAGAGCCGACGCCACCGAGTCCCCCAGCTACGATTTCGACCTCTGGAAAGTCTGCCGCGCCACGTCAGCCACTCCCGGCTTCTTCAAACCATTCCCTCTCACCTCCACAGACAGGAAGACGTCATGCCTGGCCGTTGACGGCGGACTGGTGATGAACAACCCGACCGCCGCCGCGGTGACCCACGTCATGCACAACAAGCGCGACTTCCCGAACGTGAGCGGCGTGGAGGACTTGCTCGTCCTCTCCCTCGGCAACGGCCAGCTCTGCAACAACCCTGCAAACAGGGCGGTGGGCAAGAGCAGCCGCCTCCGCCAGTGCGACACCTCCCGCGTCCTCAACATCGTCCTCGACGGCGTGTCCGACACCGTCGACCAGATGCTCGGCAACGCCTTCTGCTGGAACCGGTCCGACTACGTCCGAATCCAGGTAAACTCGGATTAAATATATTATTCATTTTTATATATTTATCGGAAAAATAAAAAAATATTACATTTTTTTAGAACTTAGAATATTATTTAAAATTAAATAAGATTACTTTTTATATATATTTTTCTTATTAAATTTTTGCAGTTGATTAAATGTGACACTTTTTTTTTCTATTTATTATATAATTAAGACATGTACGTATTTAATTTGTTTTAATAAAATGTGAAATTTCCATGCTATATTTTATTTGCTAATAAAATGTGAATTTGTTATAATAAAATGGGTTTTGCAGGGGAAGATGACGGAGAGGGGAGTTGAAACGCTGCCGTTTGGCGGTAAGAGGTTGTTGAGCGCGAGCAACGGGGAGAGGGTTGAGAGCTTCGTGCAGCGACTGGTGGCGTCGGGGAAGACGAGTCTGCCTCCGAGTCCGTGTAAAGTAACGGCCGTCAGCCCGCTCGCTGACGGCCGTTAAGTCGGTTTAACGTTTCGTGGGTCCCATAGATTTAATGTTAGTTGTGGGTCACATTTTCAGTCGGTTTGGTTCCATTTTGATTGGTTTTCAACGATTGTAATTTCCCATGCTTTCTCTCATTAATAAAAATCTCCACGTTTGTGATCTCTTGAATTGGATCTAATTGAGTTTTTATTAAACCCGCAACACACCCGCGTACTTTATTTTAATTTTCAATTTAGTACACTTTTGGAATCTAATTGAAAATTTGAACGGAACCCAATGAATGCTTCTACTTTTTATCATAGTTATAAAAACCGGATTTGTGATTGAACTGGTCAAGAGTCTGGTTCTTTGTTCACTGATTGAACCGGTCGGATTGATTAGTTGGACCGTCGATCGAATTAGAAAAAAAGAAATTACTGCAATAAAGTATATATAATTAATAAACCATTAAAATATAAAATTTGATACCATAGTTAGAAGATGTGCTGCCTTTGAACTTATTAGGTCCGAGTTCAAATCCCAACTTCTTCATTTTTAGCATCTTAATAGTGCGGTTCCCAATCCAACCGGTTGAACTGTCCGATCCGGGTTTAATAACTATGCTTTTTATGATCCTAAATTTCATATAATTTTGAATTTATTTTAATACAGCGCTAAATAAAAGAAGAATTTAACTTTTTTTTCGGTAATTGTAATAAAAATCGACCCTTTATTTGGATTCTGAATTAATGGTGAAAAATTAATTACATGGAAATTGGCCTGGAAAATGATTATTTCACGCAAATTGTGCGGATAATCTTTAATGAAAAAAAGTGAATTGGAAATGAGAATTAGGTTTTGTATGGTGCTTGTTAAATATATTTAAATATAAAATTTTGAACATAAAATATTCAAATGTGTATAATAAAAATTATAATATAAAAATATTATCAAAATATAATTCAATTTGAAAATATTGCTATCTATTATTATAGTAAATATCATAATATTTTATGGGAAAATGATAAGTAAATTAAATGTTTTTAAAAGCGCGATGCAATGCAATTAATAAGATGTCTAAAAATTAATAGGCTAGATATAATCAATGGAATGATTAATTGGACAATTAATATGAATTACATATATTCATAATATATTTAATAGATAATTAAAAGTAGATATTTTAAAAGGTCAAACTTATGTGAGTAAAAGGATAGGGAGAGAATATTTATTTTTTTTTAATTTTTCTCATAAGAAAATTCATCCATTATATTTTTCAATAACCAAGGAGATAATATTTGTTTTCTTTTCTCTTTTTTTTCTAATCTTGTCAATTTAATCAAAACATATCTAGATTTGTCGTAGCTAAACAAAAATATAAAGAAACGATGAAATTTTGTTTTTTGTTTTTTTGCAGTAAGGGGCCGCACACCTTGTCACTTTTTTAGCAATGCTCATATTTATTGTGAGTCAGTTTATACGCGCATTTAATGTATCTAAACATAAATACGGTACCATCAAAAGTCGAATTGGAAACCTTGAAGTTATTAAACAACACAAAAACCGCTAAGCCAACAAAATAATGAAAATTTCTCTTCAAAATGATGTAATGTTATATTCAAAAAAAATTATTCTTTGATTAGATAAGGAGTTTTGATTGCCGATATATGGCAACAGAGGGAATATCATTTACAAAAAAAAATATATTTCGACATTCTAATTTTTGGACTCAATTCGATCAAGATTATAAAAAAGAGTGATTATTATGACCTATTAAAAATTTGTAATATATTAAAGAAATTGATTCAATTGGTAAGTAATGATGACATTCATCTATAAAGTCTTTAGTTCGCTTTTTTTTGGAAGCACATACGACAAATTTGATAAAAGAAATTTGATTTTTGTTGGAAACACACACCGCGTATTTCAAAGAAACGTGAAAGCTGATCGCATAATGCCATGAATTTAAAATTTAGTATCATACTACTAGAAATTTTGAATAGGGTGATAGCAAAAAAAAAATTATACTACTTATATTACATTATATTATATTTATTCAGTCATTTTTAATTTATTTTTAACTAAAATCTATTTATATATTTTTATTTATTACTCAACATTTTGTGTGCATATTTAATTTTTCAACTAGCTTAAAAGATGAACATTAAATATCCCAACAATATTATAAATTCTCTAAAACTGAGAAATTTTATGACACTCTTATACTCTCTCCATTCCGGTTTAAGGTCAAATTGAATGGATTAAAAAATATTACTGGCAGTTTTTGAATAAACTTAAAAAATAGAATTTAATGTATTGTTTTTAAATTTCATGAGTTCTATATGAAATGATATTGGTACAATTAACTTTTTTTTTTTGGAGGTGGTCTGGGGGTGCACATTCCCTCTATTTAAATAGTGACATCAGATTCAATGCAGATCAGTTTACACGCACCTCTAGCATATTCATTTGTATGCGGTACGATCAAGACTCGAATCTAGAATCTTGAGATTGATAGACAATACTCTTACCTACCAAACCAATCCCCTTCATCTTATTAGTGACATCAGATTCATTGCATATCAGTTTACATGCACCTCCAACATATTCATGCGTATGCGGTACCATCAAGACTCAAACTTAAAATATTAAAATCGACAGACAATATTCTTAATCACCAAACTAAAACCCATAATTCTGAGTCAACGAAGGCTGACACAGGAGTATAGTGTTAGAATACGCGTGAGAGCCATCAGTTTTGGTTGGGTGGAAAGAGGTTGTCGGGTGGAGGAATTGGGCACTTGGAGCTACGGCAGTTGGGAGGGGCACCTGGTCCCCTCTGCGGAACATTAATGCGTATACAAAGCACAAATGTCGAATGTGGGTGCTTACGTTTGGTGAAAGCTCGTTAAGGTTGTCATCGTCACCTAATTACAACTTCTTGTTTTTTTTACATGTCACTTAATTGAATTATTTTATTTATTTTTATTTGTTACTTAACACTATTAAATGCATATTTAATATCTACAACTATTTTAAAATGTCAATCATTTAATGAATTCATTAACAAAATTAATAAAAAATCAATTTCACACCAGTAATAATTCATCAATTATACCTTTCACACCAGTAATAATTCATCAATTATACCTTTCACACAAAATTATAAAAATATACATCAAATCCTTTCATATTAAATATTTCTGATTGCTAGCATGAAAAATCACCTTAATATACTCAATTTAACCTTAACGATATGTACATCAGGACGGAGTGAGTATTTGTTAGGGTATCCCATTAAAGTTTAGGGGCAACTTTTTTTCTCTCTCAATGTGGAGATTTGTTTTGTTCCTACTTTTTATCAACACACTGCGTTTTCACGAAGAGACTTTTTTTCTGATTTTGGAGACAACACTGATTCATATGCATGAAGTGATTTATGGAAAGACAATAGACGTCGCTTATTAGCTAAAAAACGTCATCAATTACATAATAAACTTACCATAGGTAAATTTTAATGAAATGTGGATCTAAGTTTATTGTTTTTAAGGAGGGCTTTTTGAAATATAGTAATTAAATATGATTCTTGTTAAACTAATGTTATAAACGGTTGCTAAACATAACTTACACTTTTTATGTTGTAGATTTTAGTTATGTCAACTGTTTCATCAGACTTTGCACAACCACTTCTAACAATTGAGAGTCTTATGTGCAAATAAAATTTATATTATCTTCTCCTTGCAATCAGAAAGCAATGATCAAACCCACAAGAAAAGAGACATGAAATTATTAGTGGTAGATTCCAAAAAAAATAAAATAAAAGACATCAATGTAGATTTTATGTGATGTGAATGGTAACATGCAAAGTTGTAGGGCGAGAAAAGAATTAGTGAATATAGTTTGATGTCTAACGTATGATTGTGTTGATCAGTGATATCAAAGATAAAAGTCATGTAAAGAAACAAACTCAGCAAAATATACACATTCATGCACTATACGATAGTGTGGCAAGTCATAAATATTTGTTCTTATCCTTATATCAGTATACCTTTTCTCCAATGATACAAGTTTTATATGTTAATTATGCTAGATAGAAGGATTGAAGAAAGACATATGTATAAACGAGCAGTTAATATATGAAGTTTCTAATCTAGATATGGAGACCCTAACCATTCCAGAGTATATTTACCATACAAACATGCATGAAAACATGACCACGAAAAAAATGCATAATAGAATGAATAAAAATTTTTACTAACTCTACTAGTTTCTTTCTTCCTCTGCGGTCCTTCATTGACGTCTAGTGGTTAAAAATCCTATAGAATTTTGAGTTTGATGTTTTTGGTAGGCACATGACACTTAAGCAATGCGGGCACACTCTGAATGAGGGAGCGAAGACTTCCTTTAATAATCTTTAGTGGCCTCCCATTTTGAATAAAATCTGCACGAAAATATGATGAAGATCTCTTATGTTTATCTCTGAAAAATTTAGAATTTGGACTAGATAAGTATATAAACCAAAAACTTAGAAAGCGAGAGTCGAATTAGGAAGATTTTATCCACCAATTTTGTTGGCTCTATTGGCACTAATCCGTCAAGAATTAGATTCGATCTCATCTTAAAAAATTATATAGCAATTTGAATCAATCAAATTGAATATCTGGTGTGAAAGTCATAAATCTCAAAAGATACACAATTATGTTGTTCTAATTTTACAAAACATGCACACATCGCACACAATCCCCCTGCGTGCGGCCTAGCATGCAGCCACTGATGTGTCAGCATCGTCATCTTCTTTCTTTGTCACTTCAGATGTCTTTCCTTTGCCACATCACAGTGCCTGCAACTCTAGTTCTAGCGCAAGGCTGTGCGCTCGGTCAGTCAGTGCTTTTCATGCTCAATCCGATTTCGTCTATTGTTTGCTCTAATAAGTCCTCTTCTAGCACGTTTTCGAGTTAAATCTTAAGTACGCTATATAATATGAAAGCAGCTAAAACTATTAAATAATACTCTCACACAATCAAGAATTAAGTGAATTCGGTATATATCAAATCAAATTGATTGGTCTCATCAGCAATCAATTCTTAAAAGAATGATTTTGTGTAAAAATGTATGTAACTAAAGTTTGATTTCGAAAGAAAGTCATAAATATTAAATATGCAATGAAATTATTTAATGACAGATAAAATCACAAATAGATTTTTTAAGTGATATAAGTAAGAGAAGACAAAGCATATTAGTTTTGTTTTTTTAAAAAATCTTGCCTCATTTTTTTAGACCGTAACTAAGAAAATTTTAATAATCTAATATCTTTTTGAATGTTTTTCTTCGAATATGTTCGAGACTGTAATGATTTAGTATTATAAATGTATATTTTAGATGATTTCAATCATACTGGAATATTTAATAATAACTCAAACTCATTTTTAAAATTATTATATGTAAAAAGTTACTCTTTCTGACCTTTTTCACATATCACTTACCTGATTTTTTTCTACTTTTACTTGTCATTTAACATTTTTCAATACGTATTTAATATCTATAACTACCTTAAAAAGTAAAATATTAATGATTTCATTATCACAATTAACAAAAAATTAATTCTACTTCAATAATAATCCATCAATTCTATACCTTTTACACAAAATTTTAAAAATATACATTAAATTCTTACGTATTAAATTTATTCAACCGTTATCATTAAATTATTTTAATCTATTTAAATTAATCTTAAACGACATATATATGTCGATGGAGGGAGTAAATGATGAAAGGTTGTGAAGTTTGCTAACAAAGAAACAAAAAAAGTGGATACGGAATTTAGTGCGGTATGTAATTAAGTACTAATCACGCTACTAAGCTCCAAATGAAAATGCTAAGCTTTACTTTGAGTGGCTGATTACGTGTAATTAACTGCCGGTGCCAGCGCTTCGATTTTACTCTTCCAAGTCTGCCGGCCTTCATTAATTATAAATATTGGGGTCAGGTTGGTTGTGAGTGGTGGTGGTGTTTAATTAACAATTAATTTTCTAGCCAAAAGTATGAGATTAGGATCATGAGATTCCATAGTTTCCATGATTAGTCAAACATAAGCTCTCGACATCCCTTCGTCCTCTATTACATGTCGTTTAAGGTTAATTTGAATAGATTAAGATGAAGTTAATGCTAGCAGTTGAATAAATTTAATGAATGAGTGGTTGATGTTTTTATAAAAAAATTCGTACAAAAAGTAAAATTGGTAGATGATTACTGGCGGTGAATGTATTTTTTTATTGAATATTATAATGAAGTGATTAATGTTTGATATTTTAAGATAGTTGTTGACATGTGACAACTAAGAGTGGATAAAAAAATTCAGTTAAGTGACAAGAGAACAGAGGGAGTAGTCTATATAATGGTGCTTACATAAATATCACCAACTGTGTTCAAGAATTTTAAAGTTTCAATGTTTTGAATTTTTTTTAGTATTTTAAGGTTTTTAGAATTTTTTGGGTTTTAAAATTTAGGGTGTTAGGATTGTGAAATGACATCGGTTTTGAAGGGTTTTTTTTTTGAAACATCTTAGACACAATATAAACATGAAATTTTATAACTCAAAAATCTTTAAAACCCTAAACCACTAAAATTTTTAAACTCAATTGCCCTATTAACTCCCAAAAAATTACATGAAACGACATTATTTTAGCCGCAAAAATATGCGACTTATATAATTTGTCCAAATATATCCATCAAACCATAAATAAAATTTTAGTAAATTACATTTTTCTTCCCATTTTTTTTCTCTGAGACATTTTATAGACCAAACACAACCACAAACTTAATTATAACTCTTTCTGTCTAACTGTTGAGAAATAACACTTGATAAATGTCTCACATCAGCTAGTGAGGAGAAGAAGAATTGAATGTTTATATCGGATTATTGAACAATAATTTATAAATATAGTCTTTTAAAACACAGTGAAAATACAATTCAATATGAGTCGATCCGTAATTTCAACACTAACCAACGCTCTTTCAACACGATTAGTGATGCATCTTGGACTTCCTTTGCTTCATTATCAATGCATTGTGGATTGGTCTTGCACACTTTTTTTTTAGGAGCTGCGGGACTCGAATAATTAAAAGATAATTAATCGACCGTTGCAAGTGGTACGACACTGTTTTAAATCATTATGTCTAAGATAATGTAAGATTAGTTTAGGATTAAGATAATCAAGA
>NQLW01000012.1:395291-431421 GCA_002312845.1 Kalanchoe fedtschenkoi
TGAAAAACTAAACCCTGGATCCTAAAATCTAAAAATTATAAATCACTTTGATACTTTACTAGAATTTAATTTTTAAAAAGATTCAATATTTGAAAATGGGGATTGTACAAACAATAGTTTAAAATATATAATACATGTGTTGAGAATTGATTAAATTTCTAATTAGGAAGATGGAAGAAACAATCAACTTATTTGGAAGTTGATTATAATTATGAACTCTATTTTTGATAGGTTACTAAATTACTGTTTTGGTAGGATTGAAAATCCTATTTGACTTAGTATTAGTACCCTATAAATAGAATATCCTAGTGGTAGAAACAAATTGAGAGACTTGGTGGGAGTCCTCTAGGAGAATTCATGAGAAAATCTTCTTGAGAATTATGTTGAATTTGTATAGATTTTTTGTTAGAGAAAATCTATGAGAGAGTTGAGATGTCTGTATTTAAGAGTGTTGAAATATGAATCCATTCCTATAATACATATATCGCGGATATATGCTCTGTTGAAGAGCTGACCACTTTAAAAAAATATCGTGTGTTTCTTTCGTCTTTTATTCATGTTATTTTATGTTGGTGTGTGTTATATATTCATGTAAGTATCTTGTATCGTTGTTCCACTGCGCGTGAGGAGAGACCTCCCTATCCTAATTAACAACATGGAACAGGGCTAGTAAAAATGATATGGAGTCCGATGGAGTATGTGTTAACTATAAAGAGAGATATGGTCAGGTAGGGGCAAGCCAGGTTGATTAAGACACAAGTAATTAATTAAGACACAAGCAAATAATTAAGACACAAGTAACTGATTAAGACACAAAGTAATCTTACTATTTTGTACACTGAGTACATCATTTTGTCGTTCCATGCACCGACAACATTATTCCTAATATCACGTTTATTAATTAATAAATGAATATTAGATTTACACACAATGAAGTTTATTGAAAATACAAAAAAGAAAACTGATTGGTAGAGAAAACATTCATCTAATTATTCGATAATGATGAAATGTGCGCCTCAAATATTAAAAAAAAGAAGAAGTAAGTATTATAAGAACCTAATCGTACAACATCATTTCATTTTTACATACAAAATATTTTTTATTTAACTCACACACCAAATTATTAAAATTTGAACTCAGAAGATCGAGATTATCACAATTTTTACTCATTTTACTACTCGTCCACAACTATAACGCCTAGCAAAATTAATATAAATTTTTGGGGAAAAAACTAAAACGAGGTTTCAACTATCACACTTACCCAATTGTGATCTGAACTACCACAATTTTTGAAAAAAGGTGTGAGAAAAAAAAGTTAGACTGATTTCAGATGATGCTTAACATCAAGTTGCGTGGTTTCTTGAATATAATTAATCTTATTAAATTTCTGTTGAAGAACGAGATATTTCTGATGAAGAACGAGACATTTTTGATGAATATAAAACCATAAAATAATCTGATAAAAATTGAAGTAATTCTGATGAATATATAAGCAATTCTGGTGAATATCAAGACATTTCTGATGAAGATAGATGCATTTCTGAGGATTATGGAAGCAAAACTAATGAAAAGATATAATAAAATAGTTTCTAATGAATTGGGAATAAAAAATAATGAATATAGACCATAAAATAATCTAATAAATATAAAAGCAATTCTGATGAATATATAAGCAATTCTGGTGAATATCGAAGCATTTTTGATGAATATGGAATAAAAATAATGAATATAGACCATAAAATAATATGATAAATATAGGAGCAATTATGATGAATATATAAGAAATTCTGGTGAATATTGAGGCATTTATGAGGAATATGGATGCAAAACTAATTAATATAGATCGTAAAATAATCTGATAAATATATGAGCAATTCTGATGAATATATAAGCAATTCTGGTGAATATCGAATCAATTCTGATAAAGAAAGGGGTTTAACACCTTTTTATTATTAAACAAAAAAATGACGCCATTTTGGTAAAATACAAAATTAAATCACGCGAGGGATCAAATAAAATGACGCCGTTTTGATTAAATTCAAAACGATGTTGTTTGAAAAAGTACCTACTCGTGAAGCATGTACGAATCTATGGTTAGTAAGTGGTGTCAAAATAATCATAGTTATTTGACACAAACAATAAGCAAACGCCTATATAAATGGTTTAATCATCATCTCCTAATCTCATGTCCGGCTAATATAATGTTGTCTTGCTTGTACTCAAACTCTACTAATTACATCCCATATTTTACTAATCCTACCCACCCACCTCCTCCAAACCGGTTGAACTATATTATGACACTAACAAATTACTTCCGTTTTATTATAATTGATGTTTTAGATTCAAACACTCAATTTAAATTAAATTATTTAAATAATTAAATGATTAGTAATATTATCATTTTTGTGAGATTCAATAACAAATAATGAAGTGTTGTTACGATCAATTTAATCTAAGAGATTATGTTAACCTAAGAGTCTGTACTCTTGATTCATTTTTCACAAATAGTAATCACTTCAGTTTAAATTGAACGAATAAAAGAGAAGAAAAATAGTACAATATTGATTTAGAACAATGTTCTAAAAACCGTCAGGGTGAATAGAGCGAGATTAATGATTAATATATTGGGTGGAGATTAATTGGCGCGGAGTTACATGTATTAGGAATAAATTTAATAATTAATTATAAATTTATATATATTAGTATTATATTAAAATAAACAAATTTTGAACAATTAATCGGCTAGATGACTATATGAACATTTTCACACAGTCTAATGTTTAGTTGATAATTAATTAATCAAAACGGACGCTTTTTAAAAACAGAAAAAACTCAAAAGAGGCCTTGAACTACCACCACTTACCCAATTATGGTCAGAACTACAATTGTTTCCAAAAAGGGTGCGATGAAAAAAAATGGACTGATTTTCTAAAATAAAATTTACCATTATATTTCTAAACTAATATTATTATAAGATTTAGATTTGTATGCGAAAATTATGTTGTTTGGTTATTAAAATAAATTATATCATTTTGTGCATATAAAAAAACGACGTCTTTTGATAACCAAACGACATAATTTTCACACACAAATCTAAGTCTTACAATAATATTAGTTTTGGAATGTAATAGTGAATTTTATTTTAAAAAATCAGTCCAATTTTTTTTTCATCGCAACCTTTTTAAAAATCATGATAAATCTGATCGCAATGGGATAAATAATGAATTCAGCTCACTTTTTGGGTTTTTCCCTTTTAAAAATTGATTATGAATCCAAATCGTTGCAGGAACCCGGAAGCAGCAGAGTGATGGATTCGATGTAGTCATGTCTTGCAATTGACGTCAATTGTATATTTCAAGCTTCACACACTTTCGAGTAAAGAAGAGTATTAGACAATATGATATCAATATTAGTACAAATAATTTAATTTAAAATATAACGAATTTTGAAAAAAAATTAGAAGTAATTATATTGATGATATGCGAATGTTATGATTTAAAATATTTATTCAAAATTGATTTCAAATTAAAATATAATGAAAAAAATTAGAAGTAATTATAATGATGATATGTGAAAAATATGATTTAAAATATTTATTAGAAACTGATTTGAATAATACAGAAGTGAGATGCAGTTGGAAAATAAATATTCCAATTTAAATAAATGGAATAGGATCTGGAAAATTTCCTCACAAGATGATGCACACGTGTGCAACCAAATAATGTGCCCATTCCGGCTTGTCTTGATATCACGCACACGTGTGTGGCGATCTCTTTGGCTTGTGTGGTTGTACGATGTACACACGTATACTCATGGCATCCCCCGTTGCAACGGAAAGTAAGTTTGGGTTATGACAAATCAGATTTATATCATGTTAAATTATTTTTATCATAAATATTACTAATATAAATTTATTATTCACATTGAAACAAATTTGTAAATCATTGCAAATGGACACACATGTCATATTATATATTTTTATGCTTTCTTATATTATATTAATTACAAAATACTTAAATTTATTAAATAATTAATTAATTATAATTCATATTATATTTTCTCGATATTTATTAATGCCAATTTTTAATTTTTAATTATTTATTGTTTCACATAAATAAAAATTATTACGCTTCAGAAAAGCGTGATAATATGTTATGATAAATAATTAATATATACCTATTACCACACTTCAGAATTGGAAACGTGGTAATTGACATACATTAATCACTTAGGATAGCATTACTGTGTAACAATTTGGTTGGTTTTTAATAAAAAAATCAAATAAAACTGATGGTGATCGGCTTGAGAAATTTGGAACTGAACCAAACCGCTAGTTTTAAAAAATCAAACCAAATCAAATCACATGGTTCGATTCGGTTCGTTTAATTTTTTATGAACTTTATTGACTAATTTAATTACTAATTAGGAGAATTTTCATATAAATTACTATTTTATTCGGTTTGGATCAGTTTGGTTTGAAAAAGATTAAAAAATAAACCATTAGTCATTGATTTTTTAAATTTTGAAACCGTAACTGAACCACTAACATTCTAAATCGAACCAAACTTATCGGTTCGGTTTGGTTCGGTTTGATTCGATTCGATTCATAGATTTATCGGTTTTTATTTATACTCCTAGATAACATATTACCACGGTTCCAGCTCTGAAGCGTGATAAAAAAATGATGAATATTTAATAAACCTATTACCACGCTTCAGAGTTGGAAATGTGGTAATATGTTATCCTAAATATTAAATATATCTATTATCAAACTTTCATATCTAAAACATAATGATTGATTTTTTACAAACCGTTTCGTGCAGACGATGCACTTCGGTGTCAGAAGCCCATAAACTTATGTTCACATTGAAATAAAACGCTCTAAACTTTAACACGAATCTCACAATAAACTTTAATGAAATGCCCTCAGATGTACGATACGCCTCCTTCAACTATTATTTATTACGTCCTTGTACTTTTATGTATTTTATATTTACATACAAATTATTACATTTACCAAAAAAAATGTTCATGGTAGATGTATGTACTTGGACATGCGCCTATGCTCATGCTTTTGCATTTTTGATTTGTTCTCTTTCATTTTTTATTTGTCACTTAATTAAATTTATTCATTCATTTTAATTTATTATTTGACTATTTTTAATACTTATTTAATATTAACAAATACCTTAAAATGTCAAATGTTAATTTTTTTCATTATCATAATTAATGCAAAAATTCATTCTACCAATACCTATTTAATTGATTTAATCGATCTCAATTCAGATTCGAGACATTTATCTGAATCTAAATTAAGAAACCCAAAAAAAAAAACAAATCCCTTGAGAAACGAACTTGTCGTACAAAATTATCTTTTCTGTTCAGGATATCTCATCGAGAGCAGCCGGTGACATGCCCCTAACAGAATCCACACATTCGTGTAGAATTCGCGTCTGATATAGAATACAAGTTTATAGAGAAAACTCTAACACTCTCACTAGTGTGTATTTCTTAATATTATATATAATATGAATGTAACATCATCTGAAAATAGAAAATTAAAACTTTTATCTATAATGAGATCTGAGCTCGTATGCTTCAATCAACGGGCTCCAACAGTTAGGTTACCGAGCCTGCGCCTATAGAGCTCCAATGGGCAATTATCCATGGGTCGTACTCATAGATTTAACACATATGGTTCATCTAATTCAGACATGGATTGAACCGGACTTTATCCAGACCGAATCTTATTTTATTTTTTCTCCACTCAATATCCTACACTCATTTATGTGCAAGCTTTTAAATTAATTCTTAATCAACCAATAGTACAAGCTCATTGATCATAAGTGACCTCTAGTAAGACATTATGATCACAAATTAATAACAAATTTGTTATTGAGACAGCCAACCTTAATAAATCACTATCTTTATTAAGCCTGGATGTGGATTTGGATCATAGACGTCGAAGCACATAAAACTAGTTCTAAAACTCTACCAAATGAGGGAAGTGTACGGAATCCTTAGAAACTCCTGAAACCATAAAACCCTAAAATCTGAAAACTTGCTCTAAAACTCTTAGATTTCATAATCCTATCAATTTAACATGTTGAAATCCTAAAATCTTTAAAAAAAATAGTAAAATTATATTTTTTATCCGATTTTAGAATTTCTCGTATCCAATTTCTCAGATAAAATAATGTGTCTGCATAAGCATGGATGCCTAGTGATGGAGTTCATGATTGGACTTAGTCCAATTATATTGACTTCTGAAAGTTATTAATTAACCATGAAATTTCATGTACGTGTATATTCAGGTAAACTCAGACGATCCGAGCATTTTATCCAGGTTTATTTGTACTTGCTTTAGAGTTGCTGTCGTACTGTAAGTGCGTGTGTAGATGATGAGACAACCTGGTATGAGGTTCTCTGTCGGCAGAGATTGAGACTTAACAACGAACTCCAACAGTAAAAACCCTAATCAAAGTCGTCCCCCATAAAGCTCAAACCCTACAATGGCCCATTTATAAAGTGTCTTTTTCCTCTCACTACAGATGTGAGATTAATCAAAATAAATACAACAACTACGATGTGATTAAACAATTTATACTGTTTGTCCCAAAGAACAAGATATATATTTATTTATTATCAGTGGTTAGCATTTTCAATCGCCCATTTTGAACAATGAAAATGACTACCAGGGTGTTGGTTTGTCGGTGCCATAAGAGTAAAATTATACTTCTCCTAATCGAATTTTTTTCTTCACTTTTACTTGTCACTTAACAATTTTTAATGTGTATTTAATATCAACAACTATCTTAAAACGTAAAACATTAATCACTTCTTTATCATACTCAATAAAAAATCATTCATCACCAGTAATAATCTATCAATTTCACTTCATGCACGAATTTCTTAAAAAAACATAAATCACCCACTCATTAAATATGTTCAACCGCTAGCATTAACTTCATCTTAATTTACTCAAAATAACCTTAAACGACATGTATTAAAGGACAAAGAGAGTATTGAAGATGCGTATGAAGAATTGCGATTTTCACATCGAGGTAGAGAAGGTATGTGTGACCTCTATCCATATTAATTATGGCTGTAAATATTCTTGTAATTTCCAAGTCGACATGGACATGCAATGAAAAATACATTGTTAATTTAATTTTACAATGTTGCACATAATTGGAAATAGTTATAAGTACGGTACATAAACAATTGCTATACTCCATAAAAGTATATTATTTTTTAGTTGTTATTTGAAAATTTTGCAAAATAGTTAGTTTTTATGAGCAAACTTGAGATAAAAACATTATAATTTTATATATCAGCAATCAATCTTAACTAATTTTTAAAGTTTTTTAAACATATAATTAGTAATTGTAAGCCGTTGATATATAAAGAAGTTTTTTCAAATTTTTGAAATTTGATTTCTAGAAACATTTACGGATACAAGATTGATCAGATCCTTCAAAATCTCCCTCTAACCACAAGTTGGATTTCTTTTTTCAAAAAAAAAATTTATTTTTTTATATATATTTATTACATGATTGAAACGCACACTCACCAATAAAATATTCTAATACTGCTTCTGCTTTCAACTATCTGATACTCTTATCGACTCCCCCACAAAATCAAACTCAAATTTTTTTATTGCATATCATCAATCTCTTGTCAGTTAAATCAAACATTATTTGTTTACAAGTTAGTGCTTGGCCATGTGAAATATTCGTTGCGGCCATCTAACAATTCATAGCTTTCTAAACCTACCTAGCTAAATGATACCTCAAAGCTAACAAGTAGATCTTTGTAAGTAAATTGGTGGGACTAACTAGGCTTCGATGTACTCTCTCTAGCTACTCATTCAATGCTTACTACAGCTTAGATATTTTACATGCACGTGCCATGAACTAAGTTGTCTCTTTTAATGAAATCTTGATTGTTTGGGCGTGGATGTCTCATCTGGTTGTTCGACGCAGTGAATGCATCATCCATTACTTCGACCTCGAGGTCGAGGACTACTCCATGTGGCCGTGTAGTTGAGATATGTAGCATTGCTAGCATAAATGTCAAAACACCTACAAACACACACAACTAAGTTGTTACTTTTTTGTAACCTCTCTATGTAATCCGTGAGTGTTTAATATAGGATGTTTTGGGTTCAGAATATTTTGGAAAGGATTTTGAAACAGGACAGGACAACAAAATTAAATACAGTCAAATCAAAATTATTCTTGTTTTGGTTGGCTGTAAACTTGTTTGTCATCATGAGATCTCACCCTTTTCCGAAATTTAACAAATGAGTGTTTTTTAATATAATTTTATTCATTTCGATTGAATTTAGATCTATTTTAAACTGATAATACGATGACACTGACCAAAATGAGTATACAAATATTAAAAATATATCAAACTTGTAAGAATTTGAATGAATTTATATTAGAATTTTGATCCAAGGCTAGCTGCCAAGCAATTTACAACTATCATTAAACGAAATCGTTTTATCGTTAATCAACTATTCACCATATGCCATCTGTATTGTTGATTTTTAAGATTGAAAACTGCTTTAGTTTGGCTAAATACCACAACTGGTTTAGTTAAATACCAACTTTTTTAACGTGCTCGCTGTAATCTGACTTTGCTGTACAGGGCAAAGATCGTTTATATTATATTTTTGTGACTGTGAAACTATTAATGTGTCGGATTATAATCTGTTTGTCATTTTTATTTGTTACTTACTATGTTGTAATTCCATTTTTACTTGTTACGTAATAATTTTATGTTCATTTAATAATGTCACATATCTTACAAAGTAAAAATTTAATTTTTTATAATAATAATTCATAAAGACATCATTCACGAAGAATGATACAACACATTTTATATTTTACACAAAATTTTAAAATATACATAAAATAAACTATTTAATTCGGTCAATAATCAAGAAAGAGAGAATTAAATTAGAATGCAGATAGAATACGCTTGAAGGCGATTATTTGACCAAGGGTGTGCTCCACAGGAACGTTTGGTGAAATGATGTTACATAATGTGTTTAGGGTGGAGGATTCGGCTATTTCGAGCACTTTAATTCAGATTTTTTAGACTATATTTTTGTTTATTTTATATTTATAATCCAATTTAATTTCACTTTTACGTAATTTAAAAAAAAGCACATTTATCAACTGTTATTTCTAAAGAAAATCACAGTCTGTGACAGGTGTTTATGTAGGAAAGTCATAATACAGTTGTTCTAGAAGACACTAAAATCGCAATAGCAAATTGTAATTTTACACAAGAAAACATCGTTTTCAAATCGCAGTTTTGGGTTGTTATAAAATTATCAGTTCAAAACTACGGTTGTGTGTCAGAAATAACTTATTTATAACTGTAATTTTTTTTCAAATAAATATAAGTGAAATTAAAATAAACGATAGAAGGTGTTTGGTTGAATTTATTTGAAGGAATGCAAGAATTTATGCACATAATCTATTTTCACGAAGGGTGTGTTTGGTTTAGGAAAAATTTGGTGGAAAAGAAAATTTGATGGAAAGTGGCTTCTCACATGAAATCTATTATGTTATCCTTTGTTTGGTTAGGGTTAAAAAATATTGGGAAATACTAAAATATTCTTTATTTTAAACAAATTTTGTGTGCTATTTACTATTTTCATTCTTGCTAATTAGCCATAATTCTCAACAAATGGTATCAGATCAAAAGTTAGATGGCTATGTCGAGTGCTAAATTCGAAGTGGTCAAGTTTAGGGGTGTACACCAGTCTTGATCCGGACCGGAACTGAAATCCGGAATCGAAATCCGGATTTTTTTACTGACCGAAGACCGGACCGGTTTGGACCAGAATCTCCTAAAAAAACCAATTAATAGAGAATAGAAAATACCTTAGTGCTAATTCGAGAATTGTTGAGGGCTGAGGTTGAGAATGGACGATGGCAAAAATCGAGGGTTGAGTTCCTGAGGATGAGGCGACACGAGCGATGGAGCGAGAGCGAGAGGCCGATGCTGAGCGATGAGGTGACACGAGCGGGAGCGACAAAGCGAGATGTTGACTGGCCGAGGTTGATCGATAAGACGATGACTGATAGGGGTTGACGGCTGAGTAGAATGTCGACGATGGGTGAGTGGCACAAGCGATAAGGTTTGAGGCGTGATGCTTGGGATATGAGATGAGAGTGATGTCGATTGCCGATGGGTTTTGGAATTGGGGGTAGGGTTGCACCCCTAATTTCAGTTTGAAACGACACAATTTCACTTGATTCCGGTTCATCCGGGTGAGACCGAAATATTCCGGTTTTCAGACCGGACCGGAACCCGGATTCCTCAAAAACCACGGACCTAAAACCGGACCGGAATCATTTGGTCCGATCCGATCTTTTTCGGTCCGATTCCAGATCATTTTCCGGTCTGGACCTAATTTTGTACACCCCTAGTCAAGTTCAATGGTCACGGTAACTTCGGATAGTGACAGACAAGAGTGAAGGATCTGTTAGTGCAGCAAGAGATTCTGAAAGCTTTGAAACCTATAAAGCGTGAATCGATAAAGGATGAGGAATTGGAGGATATGCAGCAGCGTGCAATAGGAACAATACGACTGTGTTTGGCGGATGAGGTTATGTATCATGTGATGAGTCTGTCGTTTCTAGCAGAAATCTGAAAGAAGTTGGAGTCTCAATTTATGTCGAAATCCGTTATGAATAAACTATATTTGAAGCAGAGGTTGTACAGATTGAAGATGTATGAAGGGAATGATTTGGCTCAGCACGTGAATGTCTTCAATCAAATCATCATGGATCTTGCGCAGCTTGAGGTGAAGGTTGAGGATGAAGACAGATAGGGGTGCAAACGAGCTGATACACTCGCGAGCGGCTCGTGAACATACTCGGTCAAAACTCGGTCAAAACTCGGTCAAAGCTCGTTCGATTATAAACAAGCCAAATACGAGCAAAATTTTTAGGCTCGTTTAATAAACAAGCCGAGCTTGAGCAAGATAGTACTCGACTCGTTTAAGTTCGTGAACATGCTCGTTAAAAGCTCATTTAATACTCGAATATTACTCATTTATTACTCGAATTATACTCGTTTAGTACTCATTTAATATCTATTTTTACTTATTTAGTAAGTGACATACTTATTTAATACTTATTTTATAACGATAATTTGTATTTTTTTATTTTTAATCTTTCAAAATCAGATCACAAAATCAACCAAAATCAATATAATTCCAAACTATATAAAATACAAAATCAGGAGACTGGTTTTGTTTGGCTGCAGGTGCTTGATCTTGTTTGACTGCAGATGTGAAGGAGACTGATATAGGAACTAATCTCCTTTA
The DNA here is from genome assembly GCA_002312845.1 of Kalanchoe fedtschenkoi. NCBI lineage: Eukaryota > Viridiplantae > Streptophyta > Magnoliopsida > Saxifragales > Crassulaceae > Kalanchoe > Kalanchoe fedtschenkoi. The sequence goes on from NQLW01000012.1 coordinate 406,645, forward strand.
AACCCGCATCCAAACAAGATCGTATACCCGCAGCCAAACAAGACCAAACGAAAAAACCCTACTCACTTAATCATCAAGCATTCAAGCGTGCTCTCAAATCTAACCAGACGCAGACGGCGCTCAGTCTTCACACTCCAACAGGCGGACTTTGAGACGGGAAGCTTGCCTGGATCTGGAGAGGGGAAGAGGCCGACGATCTTCTCAACTTGAAGAAGCTCTGAGGATTGGGACACCTGCAAACAGATGAGACAGAACCCCAAGCGAAGCAACTCGATGAGTGGATTCGTGAGGAGCAGAAAGAGTGAGATAGTGGGGAGCGATTCAAAAGTGGCGACGGTAGATGGCTGTAACGGCGGCGGTGAAGCGATGGTGCAAGGTGTGACTCCGGATCTGGCGGTGAGGCGGTGACGGTCCAGATCTGGCTGCAGATCGAGCGGATCTGGTCTGTTGAGCGGCAGCGGCGACTCCGGTAGCTGCAGCTCGGCGCAGAGGATGCAGCGGTCTGTCGGACTAACAAACGACGGCGATCTGGTCCGTTGCTTGTAAACGAGCTACTCGTTTAAGTTCGAGCTGAGCTCGAGTTTTAAAAAAAAACATTCGAGCCGAGTTCGAACATAGATATTTTAGGCTCGTCGAGTACGTGCCGAATTCGAGCTGAGTATATTTCTAATCGAGCCGAGCTCGAACAAGCCAATACTCGGCTCGGCTCGGCTCGTTTGTAGCCCCAAAGACAGAGCAATGATCTTATTGTGTTTGTTGCCTTCCCCTTACGAATATATGGTAACCAGTCTGACGTACAGAAACGAAACTATCAAAGTTGAAGAGATTACTGCAGCCTTATTGGTCCAACACCAACGAAAGTAGAATGCGAGGAAGAATTCTTCATAAACTCACAGTTAGTACGTAAAACGTAGTCAGGACCGTGGAAGAAAGTCTGAGAAGGATGGTTCTGAAAAAAACTTAAGATCAAAATCAAAAGGCAAGAAAATGATTATCTACTACAAGTGCAAGGGAGCAGAACATATGAAGAGGGACTGCCCAACATTGAAGAAGCATACTAATGGGAAGAATGGTGAATCATTAAAATCTATGAATGTGGTGCAGAATTATTCTGATTGCAGTGATGATGATATGCTCTCGGTTTCAACTACTGAGCTTGCGGGTGCTTGGATTCTTAATTCAAGATGTTCTTATCATATTGTGCCCAACAGAGAGTGGTTCGGTTCTCCATATATAGGTCAATTAATTTTGATTTTCTCTATGTAGGTGATGATAGATGTTACAATATTACTGGTATTGGTGAGGTCAGAATTAGAATGCATGACGAGATAGTGATAACACTGCGTGATGTAAGACATGTACCCGAATTGAAGAAGAATTTGATTTCCTTGGGCACTTTGCATAAGAATATTTTATTCATAAGATTAGGAAACCCATGCCACTTTAAAGTGTGAGATACCACAAAATTTTATCTCTCAAAGAGCAGAATATTCGTCAAGATGGGAATTTGTCAGGTATAATTAATATACTGATAAAGGACTTATATCAGAATGGATCAGAAAGTGACATAGTGCTAAATCTCAATGAATAGTGACAACAAGGCTAACAGTTGTGAGTTAGAATTAAGTGGGTTTAGAGTTGCGATCCAAAAGTCCACGGTAACAAATTACCGGTATAAATATAATGCAACCGTAACTTTATAGTTAACAACATAACACGACACGACACTCTAAATAATAAACAAACTGCTTTTTGCTTCCGAGGACATAGTTCCACTGCCGAACCTCGTTAAATTTTGTGTATTCTTTACTATTTTTGCTCTTATCAATTAATCGGCATTCCCAACACTACCAAATTAAATAAGCGGAGTTGGATCCCGGAAATTTGTGTAGTAGGTGACATCGAATGCAGCCAAATAATGCGTCCAATGTCCATCCCGGCTTGTCATGAGATCACGCGCACGTGTGTGACAATCTCTGTAGCCTGTCGCGCTGTATTTTGTACACACGTACGTATGCAGTATTTTCCATTATCTGTTGTTATTAAGTAACGGTATCAGATGTATGACACGCGTCTTCTTGGGGGGCTATTTATTGACTATTATTTGTCATGTGTAGTGGAATTTGTGTCATATTAAATTATTGTTTTTATAATTTATTTTATAAATTTTACATTCATATTGAATAAAAACTCTTAATAATTCTATACATGGATTCACCTATCTTATAATAGTTTTTATACTTTTTCATATTGTATTACTTTTTAATTTTTAAAAGATTCATACAACGGTTATAGTCAATATTTTAATATTTAATTACAAGTATATACATCACTTTTAGTTGTGAAATGTCGTAAAAGTCTGTCTCAATTTCATAAAAAAATTCTAATCAATATACTGCATTTACAAATAAAAATCGCTGTACAAAATAGGTGTGATAATTTTATACATCACTTTTAATATAAAAGCCTCAAAGTCTATACTTTATACAACATTTTTAATCTACAAACGCTGGATATTGTTCATGAAGCACATCATGTGTGTGATTATATATGTATTATGTCAGAAAGATATGGACCACTCCCCACATCAACATGAACCTGTCAGATAAGATTTATACTCTACCATAAACCTCTTCATGAACCTTCGATAGAGATGCTCTTAATTGTTATGGTACTTATTTATTATTTATATGTCTTTATACTACTTTTATGCCTTATAAATTCTTATATATGTCTATTAACAATGTTCATGTGAGATTTCGCTTTTAACAAATTATAATTCACCAGTTTAATTTAGTTAATTAGCAAAACAAAATAAACTAAATTAAATTCAAAAAAATATTAAAAAGGGGCTTCTTATGTTACAATTTAAATTAATTATGAGAATTGTAAAAAAATAATGTAAAAAAATTCGGACTACTTTAAGATGCTACTTATAATTAATTGTATTTGATTCATTAAATTAAGTTATCTCATTAAATTGTTTTGAATTAGGAGTGGGTCAGTAAGAAAAACAGATAATTTATTTATGTGAATAAAAATTATTAATTAATTTGATGATAAAATAATTTAATTTTAATGCACGAAATCTAATTTTTATAATTATGTTATTTTAATGGGCAACTATACAAATTATTTTACAAATCAGTCTAATTTCTTATCGCATTTTTCCCATTGTGAACAATATTTTAAAATTATAGTTGAAATAGGAAGTACGGTACATTGAAAAAAAAACATTTAAAATAACAAAAACTGTCTTAGTTCAAAACAATAACATGTGCAAAAAATTCACACTATGATTTGTGTAATGTGTATGAGTGTTGCCTGACCTTAATCTTTTGCCTCAGACATTATCACAATATTTTTTTTAATTTAATAATAAGGACCAAATAATCTGTCTTAATCTTGCCTGCTTGTACATCATCACAAGTTTCTGCTATTTAATAGTAAGCAATAAATAGTTTGGTGCATGACATTAGAGATACATATATAGAGCTACAAAATAATATTTACAAAGATGATCTAAATGTGCCTTATTGAGATTCAAACTCTCAAAATATTTGGTCTTAAAGCTAAATGTTTGACAGCTCATCTATCACAGTTTCAGTTACGTTTACAGTATCACATTGAAACGAATCTGAAAATAGATTTTTATAATGTATGTCACGTAATATTTGTGTCATATCACTCCACTATTTGCATAAATCTCATTTTCATAAATTTTCATCAATATTGAAACAAACTTTGAATAAAACTCTATAAAACGATATAATTTAGTTTAAATAATTATTAGTAATAAAAGACTAAAAGACTACATTTTTAAAACTTGAAGTGACAACGAGTAATGTCTTTTATTTTGAAACGCAGTATAAAATTCGACTCAATTAATTTAGAAAACAATAAATGACGTTTATAAATATAAAACACAGTCTAAAATATTATCATACAACGAGTAAAAGCACTTGTCGTTCCGACGGTTCGGTTAAAAAAAATTAAAAATCGAACCAAATTATTAGTCATCCATTTTTAAAATATGAAACTTTAAACCGAACCATTAAAGCACACGTCGTTTCGACGGTTCGGTTCGAGAAAAATTAAAATCGAAACAAATTATTATTCATCCCTTTTTAAAATATGAAATTGTAAACCGAATGATTTTTTAAAATTTGAAATCGAACCGAACCGGACCGGACCGACCGGTTCGGGAGCGTCGCGACAGAAATCCTATTCTGTTATATATATGGATAGCTTTCTGAAAAGCGTTTTAGTAAATTTCATAATAGAATACTTCCTCTGTCCTCTTTTACACGTCATTTAACCGAATTTTTTTGTCCACTTTTATTTGTCATTTAATACTTTTCAATGTGTATTTTAATATCTACAACTACGTTAAAAAGTCAAATATTAATGATTTCATTATCATAATTAATAAAAAAACAATTATGCATCAGTAATAATCCATCAATTCTACTTTTTACATAAAATTTTAATCATATAAATTAAGTCCTTACTTATTAAATAGATTCAACCGCTAGCATTAAATATCACTTTAATCTACTCAATTTAATCTTAAACGACATAAATAAAGTATACTTTTAACTAATAAAACGACCAGAGTATGACACAAACTTTCCTTCAAAACATCGTTAGGATGCCTTGGTTCAAGGCGGTGCTTCATAGTCGACATGAATGATGTGCAGATCTTGTCGGCGCCGCGCTCCGACACCAACTCTTTGCGGATATGTCATCGTATCACGACTTTTGTTACTGACTCGTCCCTTCAAATTATATGCTTTTCTGGATTGTTCAAAGTAGACTATGTTCCAGATCCATCTTCAATTATTTGATACAAAACATCTGCAAAAACGAAAAAACTATTTTTCCCGACAAGCATCAGCGACCAGCGACAATGCACACGAGCCAGTTCATGCATGACGGTGGCTATAATATGAATAAATTTTAGGTGGACTTAATTGCATTTAGTACATACATTAATATTTAGCTAAATAGATAAGGTATGTTTATGCTTAGTTATATATTTGTTAAAATATTATTATTCATTCACTGAAATAATTAGAACAACACTAAAACAAAACGATAGAGGTTGTTGAACATAGTGGTATTATCCCACATCGCCCATTGAAAGCTCTAAAGTGATCCTAATATATAGTTGGGTTCCTCCACTCATTGCCAATTGGTTTTGAGTGTGGATCCGACAAATCTACATGGTATCAGAGTGGGTTTTGGCCGCATTCTTAGAACATGTCCGTGACGGTCTTCGCAAATGAGGGGGAGTGTTGAGTATAGTGGTATTATCCCACATCGCCTAGTGTAAGCTCTTAAGTGATCCATATATATAGTTGGGCTCCCCCACTCATTGCCACGTCATTAGTGGTTTCTTTAGATGGCGATGTCACACTTAATATACAAACAACAATTTCTTCCATATTTTATTATACTTTATAGTTTATATCCTACCATTCCTTTTAAATTTCACTTCTATCATATTTGAAAAAAATCGTAGTTATGAATCGCGATTTTTTTAAGAGAACCGCAGTTTCAAAACGATAATTTTTTAAAACCGCGGTTAAAATTATAATTTTTTTAATAAAAATCATGATTCACAACTGCGGTTCTCTTAAAAAAAAATCGCAGTTTGAAACCGCAATTGTGAACTATGATTTTCTTCAAGTTGGATAGAAGTGAAATTATAAAGAGTGGTGGGATAGAAAAGATATAAAAACTTGTAATGAGAACAGTTAAAATCAAAACTCATGACGCTGCCGCTGGTAGTCGCTACCACCCAAATGACGCTCCACTAGAGAGTGCTCCCATCAACGAACTCCTGCACCAGAACACAATTGAAAAAATAAAGTATGAGTCTGTTTCATATAGGCTCCCATAGGCCTTGGATACTACGTCTAAAATAACATTAGATAACGGTAAAACATATAGCATTAACCTCATTCCGCCATTACGTAAAAATCAGGAAATGACTTTTACCCGCCACTTCTGATAGGTGTTGTCTATTATCTAATGTAATGATTTACTTTATTTAAGACAACAGTCTGTCTGCGATAGGTAGAGGAAAGGCTAAGGCAGCGGTTTCAAACTGTTATCTTTGAAAGTTTTGTCTGTCGTATATTAGAGTGTTTATGTTGTCAATATCTTCATTTAGCAACTAGTTTTTATTGTTCTCTTATTTTATGGTCACCATATTTAATTTAAATTTTAGGCAACACAATTTTGTTGTTGCAATATTTTATGTAAGGGTTGTCCATATTAACATGCACTTTAGGCAACAAACATATAACTTATTGTAAATAGTAGATAATACTGAATATTTTAAATTTTTGCTACTTTTTTCTAAAAAAAATATTACAAATTGAATAAAATATTTAGGTTGAACATTAAAATATTCATATCAAAATCATTAAGAGTATCACATACAAAAGTTTCAAAGAATTTGAACAAGGATGCAAGTTTCAAATACTTGAGCTTCTAACTCAAGTGTCACAAAATAATTATTCTTGATCCCAAAAAAAAAAGTTGTATTGAATTAGTTGAACCATTACTTGTGCTAAACATTTAAAGTTGAGCATCAATTTCCCAATAAACGGTACTGTGGACAACCATTTGCACAATATCTAAGCAACAATCATATATAGAATAACCTAGCAACCATATTGCATACAATATCTTAGCAGACATTACAATAGCTCAGCATCACCATATGTTTGTAACCATTATAAATGACAGAATAATAATAAAAACCATCATTTACATAATAACTTATAGTCATCACAATAATGAAGCATCATCATTGACAAATAAAAATTGCACACTAGAGGAGAGTAGCAAAACAACAATAATAATAGTAGTATAGGAATTTTTCTAACAATTTCGAAAATCAGCTAACAAACATTCAACATTTGATAGATTACAATAATTTCGTAAATATATCAAAATATTTTTCAATACTACAGAATTGTCCATTTTAATTACATTCACATTAAAATTATCTGAAGTATCTGAAATGATGGGAGTGATCACTCCTAATATTCATCAGAATCTTCATCTTCATCATTTCATTTAACTTCCCTTGTCCTCTACATAACAGTCTTATTAAGAATATTGTTTATAAACAAAGTGAAATTACTATGGTGATAGATTTACTTGTTCTTCTCAAATTTTATATAACTTGATCCATATTTGATAGGTTGTTTACTCCATGTGTCGATGGGTTGCCTTGCATCAAATTTAAAATGGTCGCTGAATCTATGTTCAACGAATTGAAGGCACTTATGATTTTAACCGGGATAAGATCATGTGCAATGCAATTGCTATGTCATTGGATTTCTTAGACAATTTCTCTATATACGCCGCTTCGGTGAGTGATTGATCTCTAAAAATTTTTCCTATTGATTTCTTCAACTAACTCCTATGAACTCAAAGCTTTTGTGTCGCTCCCCTTCCATGGAGGTGCATATATAACCTATCTCTTTATCATTTTCAAACAGAGAGTTGATAGAGCACTAAACCTCAATGTTTCGTTCCCTAAAGTACACCAAATCCTATAAAAGTACACAGTCCATCAAAAATTATTCAGAGTGAAAATTATCTCTTCAAGCACTTTACCATTTACAAGATCAACAACCACCAAAGTAAATCACGCTCTTAATGGAACTTGCCCTACAAAGTCTCTCGATTTTGACAGTAAAATAGATGTTCAAGTATAGAAACTTAGCCCTAAAGTGTTGCTTGATTATTAACGACTCTCTCTCATGGAAGATTTCTAGGCACCCCTTCTCTATCAAATCAATTTATTCTTATCTGACTAGGGGTCATCCAAAGCCTATATAGAGCCACATTGCTTGAATCAAGCTCTCATATGGGAAGCATAGCTTCCTATTATGGTGAGCTTGCAAATACTAGCTCCATTAAAAAACTCATCTTCTGGAGCTGGGTCTGCTTTCATTTGATACTTGTGCTCTCCCTATGCTTGATGTCCTGAATTCATGGATCATCTATTCTTTCAGTACTAGCATACACAAATCATGCATTCGAATTTTGATGGTGTGCGACCCAATTTATACGCACCTCTCATGTCCTTATTTATTAACTGTACCATGAAATCATGAATTTAAATTTTGATGGTGTTCGTCTGCTCGATCCTATTTATACACATATCTTATGTTGTTATTTATCAACCGTACCATGAAATCATGAATATGCACGTGCTACGCAAGCTTAACTTCGAGTATCCGAGTAGGGTTTAACTTAGGGTGAGGATATGTCGGTTGTCGGCAGAGATTGAGACTTAACAATGAAAATTCAGCAATTAATAAAGCACAAACCCTACATTACTCAATGGCATTAAAACTTTAATAAAGCCCCTTTTGCCTCACACCACGAATGCCACGAGGCAATTAATAAATGCAACAACTACATGAAATCTGATTATATGTCTCAACAATAACATCTAATTTATTCATTACATTAATATAATATTGTTGCTATATAAGTATTAGATTTGCAAGATTCTAGTTTCACCACTAGTTGCTATCATGTGAATTTGATCTATGACACTCTTGTCCCTATGATTTGGCATTCGACTTTTAATTAGTTTGGTATAGTGTGAGTCCCATCAATAGCCCGGAGAGCGTATCCGCACAGATGTTAGATTGCGTCCGTCCCAAGATTTCTTCGACTACGTCCATCTCAAGATTTCTTCGATTGCGAAAGGACGGATACTCCAAATTCTAAAAAAAAAAAACACGTTGTAGCCATTAGATTCTTTTGCAGCCTCTTTAGATCACGTAGATACATACTACATTTGTTCTTTTTTCCACATGTCATTTAACTGAATTTTATCCAATTTTATTTGTCACTTAACACTTTTCAATGCGTATTTAGTATTTAAAACTACCTTAAAAGTCAAACATTAGTGCTTTCATCATCATAATCAATACAAAAATAATTCTACACTTGTAATAATCCATCAATTCTACCTTTTACACAAAATTTTAAAAATATACATTAAATTCTTATTTATTAAATTCATCTAACTTCTTATGTTAAATATCACTTTAATCTACTCAATTTAATCTTAAACGATATTTATATCTGAACAGAGAGAATATCTAGCTAACTAGTAATAGATCTTTGTTAAATTGGTGGGACAAGGCTTTGCTGTACTCTCTTTTCATTCAATGCTTTTTACAACTACTATTTTACATGATCGTGCAATTAAGTTGTCCTTTAGGCTATGTTTGGTTGACGGAAAAATTTGAAAGAAATGAAATTTTGAATAGAAATGAAAATGAATGTTTGGTTTGGTGCTAGGGAAGTTGATGGAAATTGGAGCGGATGAAAGAAAAATATTAAAGAAAATTAATTATCAAAATGTTATATTTTGTGGGTATATATATTATACATTTACAATTTTAGAGGAATCATTTTTATTTTTAGAGGATTAATGAACTTTTTTGAACTCTATACCTTAAAATAATAGATACAAATAAGTATATAAAAAAAATTAGAGGGTCATATGACCACACTCCACTACATATAGATCCTTCACTGGATAGAAGAAAAATTAGATGAAAAACTAAATAGAAACATGATTTTGTTACTTTTTTTGTAATTTTTTTGCACTAAACAAATAAGATGAAAATGAGATGAAGTCCATGAAGAATTTACTTTTCTTCTTATATTTTTTTCCTCGACTCGTTTTCCCTATACCGAACACAACCTTAATAAATAATCTTGATTGTTTGGGCGTAAATGTCTCATCTCGAGGTCGAGGACTACTCCATGTGGTGGCTGTGCAGTGGAGATATGTGGAAATGGAGGTTTTTTTGGGTGAACAAAGTCCATCGCGTGGCCGTGAATACAGTCAATCGCAAAAAGTCACGTATCACATTGAAAAGTTAAACGGAAACGTTATGATTTACTATTAGTTTTGAAATTTTTTTAATTGATTAACGCGTGACATTTCGCGATTGATGATGTTCACGACCACATGATGGACTATGTCCACCCAAAAATAGCTCTGTTGCGTAGTCCAACTCGTTATTGAAGAATAAGAATATTGTTTGAGGGATGGGAGCTATTTTGCAACCAATACTAAGTTTATAAGCTCTATGACTCTATACATACTATCCACTCTTTTCTCAACACAAATTCATTAGTAAAAATCGCATCCAGATATTAAATTTTCATGTCAAATGTTTAATAATCTCATCTGACAATCTTTCAATATATACGATCAATTATCGAACATTTAAAAATGGCTCTGTAAGGGCCATGAAAATTACATACTGTAATGTGGAAATGCTAGATGAATAGATAATCATACGAAACTATATAGTTTTGGATTCCAATAATCCAAAACTTTATTTGCATATGATAATACAAAATTCGTTATTGAAATGCAAAAATGATTTAGCTTTATATGGCTGTGTATTTTGGTTGCAGCAAAGAGTTAGTACCCAGACGTCTAATAAAAAATAAAAATATTGTAAAAATGTATTATTAGTATTTTATTGAGAGGTGGGTTAAATAATATGTTCACTATTAATATCAGACTAGATAGTATTGCTACAAAACATGTTATATCTTAAATTAAATGAAGAGTTAGTAGTTGAAAATAGAACATATTATGCTATAAGAAATAAAAGGTAAATATTTGATAGGAAGAAATAGATGGGAGGAGGAGGAAGAAGAAGAAATGTGTATGTCCTTTTAAGATATAGTTGAACCGACATTTCAAACGACGGTCTCTATTGAAAACGTCGTCATTCCGTTTGATCTCCACTTTATGAGAAGCGCCCAGATTGAACCACTGTTGCAAACCGTGTCTGGACTAAGTTTTAGTCGTGGTTTCAAAAGGCGTATGGAATTAAAATCGCCGTTTTAAAAGGGCGGTTGGATTTAATCCATACATGTTTCCTAATAGCTGTTGGACCACGTGTGCGCTGACTGGGTTGCACAGTCAACTGCAAGTATAGTCATCATCCAAACACGATTTGAAACCGCGGCTGAATTTAATTTAGACATGATTTTTACCATTGTTGAGGCCATTTGAAAAATTTATTAAAGGAAGAGCCAGTTCGGAAAACAAATATTGCGAAAGGATCAATTTTTTTTAAAATCGATTGTCAAGGAGACACTTTGTTATTGTTTTAAGAAGTCATATACCTCCAAATCATACTGAACCAAAAAAATAAAATGTGAGGGAAAATGAGAGATTTTTAAAGTGTAAATTAATCTATTTCTTTTTTGAGTGGATATTATCAATCATTTGCTAAATGAAAACTATTAAAGATACATTTCACAAGTGCATTGGAAATGTTAAAATGACACGTGATAAACATTTATTAATAATAATTTTTTTTAATTTTCTAACGACACATAACTGTTTAAACTGTTACATGAGAGCTACCATGTAGACACCAAGATTGTCACTTCTTTCTTATCCAAACCCAATATCACAAACCATTTGATGAAATATTCTCATAAAGAATTTTACGAAAATCAACTAATGGTCAAACATTAAAATATCATTTCGGGCGCACAAAACATTCATGTGGTTGTCTCGCTTCGGTATGGCTGATGGGCCGATAAAGCTCAGCCCAGAGTATTTTTGTATGGGCCTTGTCTAGGCCCATATATTAGCCCAATAAAGTGTAAACCAAAACCAAGTGTAGCGGGGAGTGTTTCAATCTTCATCGATGGCGGGAGTTAAAACTTCTTCAGCCTAATTTTTTACGAAATTCGAAATGGCGCGCAGACGACTCGTTTTCCGCTCGCTCGATATAAACCCGTCTGGCGCTTGCTGGTCAATCAGTTGGTGACTCGGTCAACCCGCCTTCAACTCCAATTCGTCGAGTCGATACCTCAGTCGGCGCTACCGGTCATGGAACGCCAGCCGAAGCGCCAGGGAAATGCGGCCAAAACCGCTTCCAAGTTGAAGACGAAGGGACTGAAGCGGAAGCTGGAATCGGAAAACGACGGTCCGGAGGGTCGTGGTGTGGTGTACGGGTTCGGTGCGTCTCGGAGAGTCCGCGCTTCCCAAGGCTGCCCGATCGAGGAGCAGATTGCCGTGCTGAATTCGGTTCCGGCCGGATCCCGATCGGAATCGGATCGCGCGTCGCTGAAGCACGCCGCGCATTTTTTGTCAGAGATTGCGAAAAACGGTAGGTTCAACTTTGGTAACTGTAGTTAGTTAAGCGTGTGGAGATGATGCTTGAGGTGGTGCTGGAGCTGGTCACTTGATTCTAGGGTTTGGATTTATGGTGTTAGCTGCGTCGTTTTGACGGTATTTGCGTTCTACTTGTAGAGGACAGCGTGGATTTACTTGTTGGAAATGGAGCAATTCCAGCTCTGGTCAAACATCTTCAGTTGCCAGCATCAGATATAGAGGGTGATGTCATTCTTTACGAGCATGAAGTTGAGGAAAGATGTGCTTGCGCTGTATCACGTATTGCAATCAAAGTAATTTCATTAGTTTTGGAATCTTGGGTTTATAGATTTTTGTATTTGTAATTTTGTTGAGTCTCAATCCCTCCGGGAGTTGTCTCCTGTCGGTGTTACTTTAATTACTGCCTATTTTGACAAGCTTGGATTTGTTTAATTCAGTACCCTCATCTATAGATGCTGAATTGTATGCTTTTTGTGTGCAGGATGAGTATGCACAGCAATTCGTTGATGAAGGACATTTGCCTTCACTGGTCAATCTGCTTAAGCTGTCTAAAGAAGGTTTTAGCCGTGAGGCAGCTAACGGAGTAATCAGAAGATCAGCTGATGCAATTGCCAACCTTGCGCATGAAAACAATAATATCAAGTCTCTTGTCAGGTTTGTCTTATATTTATATTTATTTTCAGTATTTTTGCTTGTGTTTTAATGTGATAGGTGCCTGAATTCGTATTTTATTTACCAGGAATGCAGGTGCCATCCCGCTTCTTGTTGAGTCATTGAAGTTTCATGATCTGAAGGTACTTACTGCTGTTGCTGCTGCCCTCCGGACCCTTGCATTTAGAAATGAAGAAAACAAAATTCAGGTTGGTGTTCCATGGATTTTGATATTTTATAAGTTGAGAAGGTCAGTGCATTATGACCTGATTTGTTATTATTTCAGATTGTAGAGTGTGATGCCCTTAGTGCTCTTGTATCAATGCTGCATTATGAAGATACTGCGTTACATTATGAAGCGGTATCCAATCTCATCCTTAAACTTGGCTTGTGTAGTATTTATTAGTTTTGCAGCGCGCACACTGCTGGAAATATTGAGCTCTCAGTTCTCCTACAGGTAGGCGTTATTGGAAATCTAGTGCATTCATCCCCTGACATAAAGAAAAAAGTTCTGCAAGCGGGAGCCCTGCAACCTGTCATAAGACTTCTAAGGTTCTGTAACTGCTCGAGTTGTTATTTGTTAAGTATCAACCTACAAGTATCTTAACTCATTTTGTGTATCTAATTCTAATAATTATGATCTGTTGACAGGTCTAGCTGCCCCGAAACACAGAGAGAATCAGCATTGTTAGTTGGACAATTTGCCGCTACAGATTCTGAATGCAAGGTAAATTTAGTCTGTCCTGCTTTGCTTCTGGTTTACTGTTATATGTACATATATGTTCTCAAGAACATACAAATTTTATTATTGTAGCAGATCCCTGGGTTTGGTTTTTAATAGATGTACTTTATGCAGGCACAGATTGGTCAAAGAGGTGCTGTTGCACCTTTAATTGGTATACTTAGTTCTCCTGATGTACATCTAAAGGAAATGGCATCCTTTGCACTTGGAAGGCTTGCACAGGTCACAAATATTCCGTTTTAGTACAGTGTTAATTTGGCGTCTTTCTTCTTCTAATTTATCATAAAAATCAATAAACTTGAGCTCTGTTGGAACCTTTCAGGTCTGACCTTTGTTACTCTTTACTTGAATCATTAGCTTTCATAGTTTACTTTATTTACCAATCTACGATTATGAATTTCAGGACACACACAACCAGGCTGGAATTGCTGATTTCGGTGGTATATTGCCACTGCTTGAGAATCTTGACTCAGAACACGTGCCATTACAACATAATTCAGCATTTGCATTGTATGGGCTTGTTGAGAATGAGGTATGGATATATTTTGGTCACTTTCACTTTTTACCGTACCTTTTTCTGATGTAGTGATCTGGAACTGATTCAGAATTTGTATTGTAGGATAATGTTCTTGATTTTGTAAAGGTTGGAGGTGTAATAAAGTTGTTGGAAACTAATTTCATTGCTCTGGTAATTGATCATTTCCCAGTCTTGTTGACATTTGCATAATCACTAAACTTTTAAGTCCTGTTTTCGATTCAAGCTTATTTGTGTGTTGAATTCATTGCAGCAAACCAAGGACTGTGTGTCTAAGACATTAGAAAGACTTGCGGAAAAGATGTGTGGTCGAGTAAGTACAATTTAGAAATTTTTGCAAATATATGATGCTGTGACAGCCTTCTGAATTTTGCACCTTCAACTTAATGTATTTCAACCACAGGTACTGAATTGGATGATAAATCTAATGAGGGTCTCCCCGAAGAAGTTCCAAAATAACATTGTTTTGGGCCTTGCACATATCTGCTCTTCTGCTGACCTGAAAACAATATTCATTGATAACAATGGTATCAACATCTTGGACATTATTCATTACAGATTTCTCAAGTGGCTGCTGCTAATTATACAAATATTTTTTAAAAGGTTTGAATACCCTACTGGATCTGCTTGCCTCTGGAAGCACAATGCAGCAAAAGCTTAGTTCAGAAGCTCTTTCAAAATTGGATAGAAAAGCAGCTGTGTTTTTTGCTGCTAATGTTGAGCAACATTCTCATTCTGCAAAGGTTCAGTTTATCTCCCCCTTCATATATTTTGCTCGCTTTAGTTAAAAGTGAAAGAATTATGTTCTCGTTGCAAGGCTGCATATAGTTTCGTGTTTGTTTTTTCACAAATAAGTAACAGGGAATTTTTTATCTGTAAAATCATCTGTCATCACTCTCAGTGTCAATTCCCAATACAAAATACAGTTAGATAAACGATACAATTTTTGTTTAGTTGGAGAATGTTATGACTTTTTCCAATACATGCAGGTATGTCTTGGAGAGGAGTATATAAACAATGACAAATGTTCTGACATCACTTTCTTTGTTGAAGGTTTTAAATCTAGCCACTTTCCACCACATTACATATTTACATCATCTCATTCTGTTTGTAACATATCTTTACTCTCGGCAGCAAAACCGTTTTATGCTCATAAAGTATGCCTGCTGGCCTCTTCTGATGCATTTCACGCAATGTTTAATGGCGGCTACAGAGTAAGAAAACAAAATGCTGGCTATTAACCTTAAATTGCTGAGAGATAAACTCTGATTGTTTCCCAAGTGCAGTGGTAAATATAGCCTAGTACTTCTATTGCTTATTTTTTAAATCCATGCCAACAGGAAAAGAGTGCTTCAGATGTCGAAATTCCAAATGTTAAATGGGATGTGTTTGAGTTAATGATGAGGTGAGAAATTTTAGTCATAATCTGATGCTTTTGAGCCTTGTTAGCTAGTGCTGATGGATTTCTTTTCCTGCTGCCAGATACATTTATACTGGCCATGTAAATGTGAGCTCAAGTGTTGCACAAGATTTGTTAGTAGTTGCAGATCAATATCTCATAGATGGCCTGAAGAAACTTTGTGAATCTGCCATTGCAAAGGTTTGAAAACATAAAGAAATGCATCAGCCACTTTCTGTATACCGTTCAAGCTGTTGATATGCTGATTTCTTATTACAGGACATATGTTTTGATAATCTTGAGCAGTTTTACGAGTTATCTGAGACTTTTAATGCCAAGATATTAAAAAGATCATGCCTGCAGTTTATTTTGTCAAACTTCAAACTTTTCCGCAGTAGAAAATGGTATGCTCTTACCCTAAGACCTCCCCCTTTACAATTATGGTGCTTGGATTTCAACTTTATGCTGCTTGAGCTGATAACAAGCTGCTCTTATTTCCACTAAAATGACAGGCTTAGCAGTATACTTGAAAATGCCATGCCTGATTTACGATGCTACTTCAATGAAGTTCTCAATGGACCAACAAACACGAACTTCGAGACTTGAAAGACCAGAGGCACAATGAGTTGTATGCATCAGATTTTATCCACAGATTATTCCATGATGAAGTGTTATTGAAGGAAGAAAGACTGGTTTCCTGGTCAGGGTGATGAAATGTGGATCCAGTTTTGGCATGTCTGAACTGATTCGTTTATTCTGTGTACATGTGCACATTAGTTTTAGTATTTGTTACTGGTAGCAGATATATAACTAAAGTTCTACTAATGCATTGTTGGTGTAGAGAGAGTTATATGGAATGAAAAATTAGATAATTTTTTGTTTGATTTTGATGAAAGATGTTGTTGAAAGAAGAAGAGAAATTTTATGAAAATATTGAATTGTACCAATAGAAAGTTACATTAGTTTTAAAGACTATCTTGTATGAATGTAATATTTAGTTTAAGATCTTTGTTTAATATTGCTCGGCATCATAAAACAGATTTGAATCATATTTTTAGATAATCTGTCTTGGATTGAGGAGTTGAAGAGGTTAAACAATATTCAAACTATCAGGTCAACACATTGTTGATATTGAGATTATTAAAAAGTAACTGTGAAAGGAGTAAATTGTTATAGGAAAAATCTTTATTTGTTTGAAATATTTTTGATCATTTTCCTCAGACTAATGCTATCTTGGCCATCTATGTAGCACAGAAATTTCGAGAGGATGCTCTCCATACTCGTTTCTATAACAGAAATTTTAAAAAACTTCTCTTATAGTTTTAGTGGCTTTAAATTACTAATTAGATGTTTAAAAACATATAAAAATTTGTTTAAATATCTTTGTTGAATGTCTGTATATAAAAATTATAATATTTCTATTTCATTATTATTCATAACAATTAATTATTTGTGAATTTCTTAAATAATAAATAAAAATAATAAATTTTAAAGTAATTCAGTAACCGTTTCTTTACCTTATCTAATTCCTAAAAATTTTAAAATTCACATTTCATTTACCTATACCTAAACCCATTTACAGATCCGGCCTCCTATGATGTTTGACCACCGTTCAGAGGTTTCCAGGGTCATCGGACAAGTCGAATAAAATGTGTCCTTCAACGCAAAAGGGCTTGTCAGAACGTACAAGCTGGTTTACCCAAGCATTAAAACGACGTCGTTCATCTACATCTGGGTTAATAATAAAATAAATATTATTAATAAATTTTTGAATTATGATTTAGCTGCATTGATCTCGGCAAAAGCTTTCCTCATATAAAAAATTGAAGCTCATTTTATTTTCATTTTTATTCTATTATCATAATAAAAAGAAATATATTTTATGTCCTTCAATTCCAATGCGCATTCAGTATATTATCACATGCCTTAAAAAGTAAGAATTAATTAATTCATCATCCTAATCTATAAGGAAATCATTCTACATCAATAATAACACAACACATTCAATCTTTTACATGAAATTTAAAAAAATACGTTAAACACTATCGATTAAATTTTAAAAATTATTATTCTACCATGCTAAGCTAGTTCACAACCATTCAAAACCATGGTGGTTTTGATGTAAACCATATGTTCGTTTAGGAAGAAAATTAGATGGTTTTGAGTTTAATAATATAAATTAATTTTTACTTTATACATGTCAAGTGATGATTGATGGTTGAAAATTAAAACTACATAGTTTTGACCTGACATTATTTAACTTTGGTGCTCCGGATCAAAATCCTAAATTTAATATCTTTTCAATCCCCTTAATCCTCCCTTATTATTTATCATGTGAAAAAATCTTATTTATTATGGGCTTCGAGGCCTAGTTAGCGTATGGGCTCTCAAGAAGCCCAAGTATGAAACAAGCGTTCGGCCCAACTGGAGGGAGCCCGGCCTGCTCGCCTCGGAAATCCCACCGTTGACGGAACGGACTCCGACGCTTTGCATTTCAGCATCAATTCAGTTTCCCTCCACTCCACTCGGCTCGAAAATTCAATCTCATCTCCCATTTCGCTTCTCATCATCAACTCCCAGGATCAAGGTATGCACGCGCGATGCTTTTCCGACGCTCGTACTGTCACCACTTCTACTGCTAACCCTCTAGGGTTTTTACATACGCCCGTAGCAGTTTTAGGCTTTTGTATGATTTCCTATTAAAATCTCAAATCGACGTTTGTCTGAGCAATTTTATGGTTAAACTTCTTGTTTCTACTTCCTTTGATATGTAAATTCAATTGAATTTTTTTCCTCCATTTGTTTTCGTATATAGGGGAATTGATGGGTTTAGGGTTTACTAACAGGATTGACTTTAGGGTCGAGAAAAGGTGAAGCACTGAGTGTTGGTCAACTCGAAGCAGTGACCGTATTTGCTAAATTAGGTTGTGTTAATGGTAGGTTATTGCTAATTAGTTTCAGTGCCCGTAATAAATAAGGGCATCTCCATTGAAACTTTTTTGCAAGGTTTGTGTTAGTCTTCGAACCGCTCCGTTTCAATGTGACTGAATAGTTTTTTTGCCTTCTCACACAACACCGGTTAGCGCTTTGAGGAATGACAATAGACGGCGCTTATAAGTTATATGTGCTGTCTAAAGTATAATATACTTCCTATAATAAAAGATGGTGTTTTACTCTTATGAGCGCCGTCTAATGTTTATTATGAGTTTTTTTAAAACAAATGGGATGCCTTTCTACGATGCTTTAAACTCAAGAATGCCGTATGTTGTTATTCTCAAATATTTAAATATTATACTAGATTTAATACATTGTGTTTGATGAAAATTTTGAATTATGTAATTTTTTTATTGTATAAATGTCAAGAAAAAATAATACGAATAAATAACTATAAATAATCAAATATTTAATAAATTTAAGAACTTCGTAACTGATTCAATATGAAAATATAAAAAAGATATAATTTGACATGTGGGTCTCACGCCCCACGCGGAGAGTTGTGGATGGTTTGATTCAATATGGTGAAAGGTTTGTGAAAATGTGGTTTTTGACAATGCTGACATGGTATGACACAAACCTTCTTTTAGGTTTGTTTTAATGGGATGCCTAATTATGGTTTGTATTCATCATTGCAGTGATTGGGATTTTTTATTGTTGTTACTAATAAAATGGTTCTGTGTGGTATGTATCTCAGTTATAGCTTGAGATGGATACCAAAGTGCAAGCTTCTCAGTACGCTTCTTTGTCGGTGAAACTCTGGCCACCGAGCAAAAGTACTAGGTTGTCACTTGTTAAGCGCATGACAACCAATCTTACTATGCCCTCAATACTGTCCCGAAAGTATGGACTTTTGAGTAAAGAGGAGGCTGAGGACCGTTCTAAGGAGATTGAAGAGGAGGCTTTTGCTACTGCTGACCTCCATTTTGAAAAGGAACCGGATGCGGATGGGAGTTCAGCAGTGCGGTTATATGCTTCAGAGTCTAGTAAGCTAATGGTGGAAGTGCTTAAAAGAGGGCCTACAGTGAAGCAAAATGGGGAGGGGCTGATGCTGGAGAAGTTAACTGCGACGGATGGAAATTTATTTGACATATCTGGTGGTCGTCGGGCTTTCATTGATGCAGAGGAGGCTGAACAGCTACTTCGACCTCTATCTATGCCACACAATTCTTACACGAGAATCTGTTTCAGCAACAGAAGTTTTGGCCTTGAAGCGGCTCGTGTTGCTGAGCCCATTTTGGTATCACTAAAAGATCAGCTGACAGAGGTAGACTTGTCAGATTTTATTGCAGGAAGGCCAGAGGCAGAAGCTCTTGAAGTTATGAGTATATTTTCATCAGCTTTGAAAGGTTGCAAATTGAGGTTTCTGGACCTTTCAAACAACGCTATGGGTGAAAAAGGTGTCAACGCGTTTGAGGGACTCTTTAGATCTCAAAACCAACTTGAGGAACTATATTTGATAAATGATGGCATTTCGGAGGAAGCTGCAAGAGCAGTTTGCGATTTCATTCCCTCCACGGATAAGCTTAGGATTCTTCATTTTCACAATAACATGACTGGTGATGAAGGTGCTGTTGCGATTGCTGAGATTGTGAGCCGTTCTCCTTCTTTGGAAGATTTTCGTTGCTCATCTACAAGGGTTGATTCTGAAGGAGGGGTAGCGTTAGCTGAAGCACTTGGATCATGTACACGAATCAAGAAACTTGACTTGCGTGACAATATGTTTGGTGTGGAAGCTGGCCTAGCTCTGTGTAAGCCAATCTCCAGATTTGCCGATCTTACCGAGGTATATCTCAGCTACCTAAATCTGGAGGACGAGGCAGCAATAGCTATTTCCAACGCCCTCAAGGAATCTGCTCCATCCCTCGAAGTTCTTGAACTGGCTGGTAATGATATCACAGCCGAAGCTGCTTCTGCTCTGGCAGCTTTGATACAGGCAAAGCAATTTCTCACCAAGCTGAACTTGTCTGAGAATGAACTGAAAGATGAAGGCGCTAGTGTAATCAGTGAAGCCTTGGAAGCTGGCCATGGGCAGTTGATTGAAGTTGATATGAGCGCAAATGCCATAAGAATTGCTGGGGCAAAGGCTTTGGCAGAAGCCGTTGCAAACAAATCCGGGTTCAAAAAGTTAAATATCAACGGCAACTACATTTCCGAAGAGGGTATTGATGAGCTGAAAGACATTATACCTCATGTTCTTGGGCCATTGGATGAAAATGAACCTGAAGGAGAAGATGATTTGGATTTAGAGGATGAGGCTGAAGTTGATGATGATGAATTGGAATCTAAGCTCAAGGGTCTTCAGATTAACAAGCATGAGTAGTTGTGTGATTTCATGTTTTCTTTATTTTCTCAAAGTGGGAGCTGTAACCGGAATTCCAGCGGCAGTGTTGAACCGTTTATCCAAGATGAAGTGAAGGTTTGCTCTTCACTTTAGTAAGGCTTTGTCTTTCCTAGTTTCAGAAACCTGTGACTGCTTCTGAAAAACTTCTGAGATTATTTCCACACCTTGGGTTGGGTATTCTCTTCTCATTCTGTAAGACATTGATATTGAGGTATGTGAATCAAATCCTGTGGTTTCAAAGCGGCAACTCTCACAAGCTTTCTCTATATGTGACAACCTAGGCAATCGAAATGGTAGTTCTCTTGCCTTTTATAGGTGGATTTGTCTCATACAGAATACAAAGGTCCTCACAGCAACCTTATAATGGAATTACAGCTGCTGAGAGCCCAGCTTCTCAGTCACACTGCCACTGGCACTTTCAATGCCTCTAATATTTTGTCATCTAAGTCGAATTTGATCTCTTTCTTATCTCTTCCTATCTTCACATACTCTTCAAACCTCTCCTTCAGATCCTCAGGCAGATTCGTTGCGCTACTCCACCCCAAGATCTCCTTGGCCGCCCTAGGCTCCGCGTAGAAGTGCTGCAACAACCAATGTCATTTTCAAACTCATATTCCCAAATGGTTCTAAGGGTAGAAATTTAACCCCAGGTTTACCATGTTGCGGAAAGGAAAAGCTTTCTTAGCATCGACTCCTACAGCTTTCGGGTCGTAGTGCACAATGTTGACGGGGAGGCCAGCCGCCTTAGCGCAGAGTCTGGCCATTCCATCAAGCGTCACCGCCCGATCACTTACACAGTTGAAGATCTTACCGCTGGCTGCTGCACCTGGGTTTTCAACCGCAGCAGTCAGCATGGAGGACAAGTCCTTCACATGCGAGATGTTGGTTAGCTGCATCCCCGAGCCAGGGATAGGCACGGGCCTGCCGCGGACAATCCCTGCGAAAATCATCAAGTAAGTTCCCCGCCCATACCCATTTTTTTCACATTTCAGATGAAATTCGTTTCACTGCAGCTCTTACTGTCGAAGAACCACTCTTCACAGTCCTTGTTGTTCCCAGACCCTATCATGTACTGTGGCCGGAAAGAAGCCCAGCTACTGAAAGTTTCCGAAATGTATTGCTCCACCAGAACATGACCCGCGTCAGCTTTCACCTTATCCTGCGACAATCTGAACTTGAGACCAGCGCTCGAAGGAGAAAACAAACTGCTTTTCAACATAGACAAAACCAATGATCATATCAGAGGGCGCAAGGTACCCCTTCAACGTGAGGAGGCTCATCTGTTGGTTTATAGATTCCAGCACTGCTTATGAACAGAAACTGCTCCACGCCTGAGCTCTTTGCCCAATCAACAACCGGCCTGAGCAAGGACACAACAAAAGTTATCACCGTCAAATGGACCCTTGGGGCTCTTACTAGTACTCGATCAAGCCCGGTGTAAGAAAGATGGAAGCTTCATAAATTGATACACAATTCAGAATAGAAGAGCTGAGATTTGGAATCAAGCAAACCTGACTGAATCCAGATCTTTGCCATTGTTGTCAAGAACCACGTCGAATTGGGCTCCACCCACAGCCTCCCCAACAGCTGCTGGATCTCCCCACACAGTCTTCCCACCAGCCTCTCTTATTTCCTGCAAGTTGCCCACAAAAATTCAACACCTCAGAAAATCAGCAACAGCCAAAAATGGAACTGGGTCTTAACGCTGAATCTGCTGAACGGGGGTTTCTTCATCTTATCTGATCCTTCGTCACCAACTGTCAGGATTGTGACATCATGGCCAGAACCCAGAAGCTCCTTTGCCAGGTAGAACCCTATCACTGCATGCCCGCCGCTGTTGGTGTTCACTATGAGCACTCTCTTCTTCTCCGCCGTCACACCGGCTCTGACGGTGAAGGAGCTGGATGCCACATGGCTCAGTCTCGGGCTCGCCAGGAATGTGCGGGAGACTGAGAAGGATGAAGAGAGGGTTGGGGAGTGGAGTGAAACAGAGGAGAAGGGGGTGTTTGATGGGGAGAGACCGGTGGAGGATGGAGGAGAGGAGAGGAGTGTGGAGGAGGATGGATAGGCAAGAGTGGCCATAGCCATAGTCATTTCTGATGAGCTTCTGTGATGAGAATGGCGGCTGAATATAGAGGAGAAAAATGAGAACCAGCAGTTCTCATTGCGGAGGTTTTGCTCAGATAGATTAGTAGATAAATGGGGTGATCTCGGCCTTTCATGTTTCTCTATACATGCTTCTATCACAATGCGGTGCAAGCTAGTGGACACCTCCATGATTTTGTTTGTAAACATATTCTATCAAAACTGGTTAACAAAATCCTAATTTGAACATAAATGTAAAACTTGTTAATTAAGCTCAACAAGGAGTAACCTGATTCACTTATTGTTGAGGAAGAGCACTTGACAAATGTTTCACATCGGCTAGTGAGGAGAAGATGAGGTGACTTATATTGGATTATTGAACCATGACTCACAAGCCTAGACTTTTGAGTCAGAGTGGGGATACAATCCAATATGAGTCGGACCAGAAATCTCTACACTTATATTACATCAATATAAGATTTTGTTTCCGAGTTTGGAGAGAATGGGTAAAGAACAGTTTGAAATGATTGGAGATGGAAAAAAAAAGAGGATAAGAGATTTGAGGATATAAATGTAAAAAAATACACACTTACTGAAATTTTCTTAAACATTAAAAGTTTATTTTTATTGTTGAATAACAAAAAAATAATAATTAGAATCATCTTTTATATCTCAAATCCCTTTACATCTTCAATGATTGAAGATAAAAAAATGTGATTCAAATCCCAAATCCCTCGTAATCGGTCTACTAAAAACTCAATATCACGCTTTTTTATTTCTTCTTTGTACTTTTCTTTCAATTCCTTCTGTCTCCCCTAATTAAACTTAGTGACGCTGTCTAAATATTTGAATAAAACTTGAGCTCGACTCCAAAACTTTTTCCTCTAAATTGAACTTTTTAAAACTGTGTAAATGCTCGAATAAAATTTGAACCTCGACTTTAACTTGCTAGCTATTCGAACTCAACCATTTTGAAAGTTTAAAAATTAGCTTAAGTTCATGATATTTTTGAAAAATCAAGTTTGAACAATTCAATATTCTGCACAAGAAAACCACATTTTTTATCCCCTCCCATAATCAGAACTTGGGAGCCAAATTGATTTGATTTTATGGTGATTCATGGTCAAGTCTGGGTGTTACATAAGATCAAATGTAACGCAATGCACTCATCATGTCCTGGCCGCAAACATGTCTCAAGCAACAGAAGTGATGGCAGGAAAATGGCCAAGGCCAATATGACGACTGATTTGAAACTCTCTATGTTCAATTACTTGAATGGCGGTTTCCTTTTCCTTGAGCTTCGGCTGCGTGGCTTGATGGACCTGCGCACGCCCGAGTCTTTCTCCGAGCTAGTGCTCCGTGGAACTTCCCCAGTCTGGGATTGATTAGCGCTTGCAAGGAAATCTCTCAGCATGTCCACCATCTGCGGGTTCATTGTCTTCTGATACTAGAATTAAAGACACAAACCACTTTAGCCAACAAACAGAAAAATAAAGTTTTAAGGATGTTTTAATGGTTATGTTCGTTCGAATCAATACTTGGCATAATAAAAGGCTTCCATTTACGTTATAAGTTCAATCTTGTTTTCTACTGCGAATTGGTCTGAACATCCTGGAGACAATATCATTGACTAACAATGAACAACAAGCACGAAATAGCAATAATCATACCACTTCCAGTCTTCCATTAGCAATATCGAGTTTCTCGGTGAGTTCACTGATTTGATCCCTGAAATCATCAAGCTGCAAATCGTAGAAATGAAAACGGAGATAGTTAGAGTGCCGAACAAACTGCTTGCTCTTACCAAATTCAGGTTTAGATT
>NQLW01000012.1:432083-484080 GCA_002312845.1 Kalanchoe fedtschenkoi
AATCCTTTCAGATCTTCGGCGAGTCAACGTTCGTATTTTCTTCCCCACAGACGATTTACCGGCAGGCTTTGTTTTCACCATGACCGGGGCCTTATCCTGTTTCTTGGCCATAAGGCCCATAACAAAACTGCTTTCCTAGAAATCTCAATCCAAAAGTGACAAAATCAACGCAAGCAAAATCATACACACAGCCAAGTTCAGAATAAAATGTAGCAAATTTACGCAAAACCAAAAAGCTTAGCTACTCTAAAACCTCAGTTACTGTGATTTCACTCACCATCTCACGAGTTTTCTCGGTAATCTTGTCTAGCCGTTCTTCCTCTGTTAGAGCAGCAGCAACAACATCATCATTAAGTCGTGGAGCATTGTCGACAACTTCATGAGTTTTCTTTATTTTGGGAGATTTTTCCTCTTTTCTTTTCACCGTCACCATCTGCACATCTTGAGGCTTGATGGTTGGTTTGGAAGACTTTTCTTCAATTTGAACACCGAGTTCGACTTCTATTTCACTGTCACTGTCATCCACCTCACAAACTTGTGGCTTGTTCTGGTTTTCAGCCGGCTTAGGCAAGCTCCTGATCCGCTGTGATCTTCGAGTCCCAGTTTTCAATTTCTTGCCCGTAGAGTATGAGTGTAGGTCAACGTGTTTTGACTTCACCGTCGCAGGGAACTTATCTTGTCTCTTTGCAAAATCAGAATGTCTTGCCTAGAAATAAAGCAGTCGCATGTTGAAGTGGAATGGTTAAACAACAAATCAAGACATAAGAAAAATGATATCTGCGTAAAAACGTTGCCAAAAGATTCAAGGCAAGAAAATTAGGCCATCCCCATTGAAACAAACATAAATGTAAGTTTGTGTCATGTCACGTAGTATTTGTGTCATGCCACATCATCATCATCATAAATCTTATTTTCACAAAACATTGAAACAAACCTTGTACTACTCTATTTGTGTGATCCACATGTCATATTATATTTTTATACAGGTTTGTAGATAGAGCTATTATCACGTTTGAAATGAATAAACGTGATAAGCATTTAAAGAGATAAAATCTGATAAAAGAGCAATATGTTGATTTTTTATCATGTTTCATACTTCCAAACGTGATAAAACTTTTTCCACAAACCCCGTTCGTGTCAGAATGACACAAACTGCCTCCCACGTCAACACAAACCTGCCATATAAGATTCGTATTCTGACACGAAGCTCTTCCAAAAGCTTCAACGGGGATGCCCTTACTCTTCCGATTCTCAAGAAAAAGTAACAGCTCTCTAATCATCAACCCAATAAATGAAGTAAAAAACTAAAATCTACTTCTTCCCTACTTCAAACCCTAATCTCACCATCACGAAACTGTAAACATTTCTAAAACCTTGATCAGCTGATCAGGGAGCCAACAAAATATGTGAATTTTTGATCCCACCAAAACTGCAAATGGAAAACTACTTACAAAACCAAACATAAATCTCAGATGCTTTATGAAGGTGACGATACCAACGAATGCACAGGCAAACTTAACCACGAGAAATCGCATAAAGGTGCTAGCGATGAAGCCCGCCATACCATCTGCGACGCTTCAGCTACTGTAGCGAGCTTCCGTTTGCTTTTGATCCTTCCCATCGAACTCAAAGCTCCCAGCTTTCCCTCTCTCGCCGCTAAATGCATGCGCATTCCGCACCTCCCAGTTCCACTGTCCCGATTACCATTCGCTGCCTACTCTCACAGATTCAAAAACCCCAATCTCTCTCTCCCTCTCTCCACGTCTCTCCAACTTCCAGCCGTTTTCTGCCGCTATTCACTCAGGTTCGGTTCGTGAAGGCGAGACTATTTAACGTTGGACCTTGTACGAGGTCCAAACGACAACCTGCGATGCCGTTTTGAAGCCCAGACTATTTGCGGCTCGGAGAGCTAACGAAAGCTTTCAAACCCCGCAACGGATAAGAAGCTGAGGCTCTCTCATCATCTCTCACCGCAGAGCGACCCGCAGCCGATAGGCGTAACCTTTGCTGATAAGGTTCTCCGGGTCGTCCAAGAGCTTTCCATGGTTTCTCTACCCTGTCAGTCTCCTGCCGGACTGCATCGATTTGGATTCCAGTTGAACTCGAAGCATTTGCATCCATTGGGGATCCAATTTTCTCCGCCCAGGACCCAAATCAGCCCCAAGCCACGCTCGCGCAGCTTGGTTTCGTTCGGGATCAGTCGCGTCGGAATCCGGAGCGAGTTCGGTCAGCAAAAGCCGCGGACTTTGTTCCCGGGCGGGTACAAGAGGCCGGAGATCAAGGTTCCGAATCTGGTGCTCGAGGTGGGCGCTGAGGAGGTGCTGAGTGGCGGGGATGCGCTGGATAAGGTGGACTTGGCGGTGTCCAGGTGGGTTGGGATTGTGGTGCTGGATGGCGGAGGAGGAAGCGGCGGCGGAGGAAAGCTGTACGAGGCTGCGGTTTTGTTGAAGAGCGTGGTGAGAGATAGGGCTGCCTTGATGGTCATGGATAGGGTTGACATAGCTGCCGCAGTCAATGCGAATGGAGTCGTGCTGTCTGATCAAGGTGTGTGTGAATTCCCACTGCTGTTTTCGAATTTGATTTTGGTTTCTTTCATTCAATTTGGGTACTGAAATGTTGAGCCTGAGTCACTTGTTCCCAAAAATGTTTGTCGTTTGATGCGCCATATGCAGGCCTTCCGACGATAGTGGCAAGAAATGCGATGATGGATGGTAAAGCTCAAACAGTGATGTTGCCGCTGGTAGCCAAAAAAGTACAAACTACAATGGCTGCTTTGAGCGCGTCTAATTCAGAAGGTGCTGACTTTCTACTCCTTTCTCCAAATGAAGATGAGGATCCGGTGGATCTCATGAGCTCCTTATCGCGGAGCATAAAGGTGCCAGTTTTTGTTACATGCTCTTTGCCTGACTCGGGAGAGAAGCTACTCAGATCAGGCGCCAGCGGCCTCGTTGTGTCTTTGAAAGAACTGGGACGCTTCAGTGAAGGCAGCATAACTTCTTTAATCAGCACTCCTCTAAAAGCAACTGGTGAGCCTGTCAATGACAGCGAAGGTGCAAGAATTGTTGAACTTCGGCAATCCTACAACGGCTCTTACTGGGAAGATAGGGTAGTTGGAATCGTGGAAGGCAGAGAAAAGAAGTTTGTAGAGAAGGAGAAAGTAGTGTTGCTTGAGGCGATTGATGTGATCAAGAAGGCTGCACCACTGGTGATCTTTTAATGTTCAAATTTGGTAGATAAAATTATACTTCTGATGCGTATTTCATTTCGTGAACTTCGGTTCCTTATTTTTATGGAGCTCGTTTTGCTGTCTTGGATTGCAGATGGAGGAGGTCACACTTCTTACCGACGCAGTTGCTCAACTTGATGAGCTGTTTTTACTGGTTATAGTGGTAATTGTGCGCTGAACTTCCACGAATTCTGGTTCCCGGATTATACATGGGTATTAGCTCGAAATCAAATTATTCATTTTTGTTTATTTAATAGTTTAAATGGAACGTTTACTCTATAAAGTTGAAAAAATTCATTTAATAACAAAAACAGATCATTTGAATATATTGCGGCATGCACTAAGAAATTTGTTTTTTTCACGTCTTGTGTCATATAATATCTGACTGCACCTCGCTCCATCATTTTTGCCTATTTTCATAAATTAGGATTTCTCAACGTTTTTTTTAATCATACTTTCAGGGTGAATTCAATTCTGGAAAATCATCCGTCATCAATGCACTTCTTGGAAGTCGATACATGAAAGAGGGAGTTGTTCCGACAACCAATGAAATCACCTTCCTAAAGTTTTCCGAGCTGGACTCTGGTGAGCAACAGCGCTGCGAGAGGCACCCAGATGGCCAGTACATATGCTACCTTCCGGCCACAATTCTAAAAGAAGTAAGTTCACGTTTCACTTCATGCACTAATGTGCTACCTTCCGGCCACTGACATCTCAAGTCTGTGCTACTAATTTATTTACATAAATGAAACAGATGAACATCGTTGATACGCCTGGCACTAACGTGATCCTGCAACGACAGCAACGTCTCACTGAAGAGTTTCTGCCTCGTGCTGATTTGCTTCTTTTCGTGATATCTGCTGATCGTCCGCTGACCGAAAGTGAGGTATACGCAGTTCGCCATCTTAAATCGTTTCCGTAAATAAACGATATATGTTTGAATAGATTGTTTGTTGCGTTTTAGTTATCTGTTCGTGGAGGCTGCTTTAAGGCTAATAATATATGAATGCAAAATTGCCCTACAGGTCACTTTTCTTCGTTATACTCAGCAATGGAGGAAGAAAATAGTATTCGTGCTGAATAAATCTGATCTTTATCAGAATGCCAATGAGGTAGAACACAATCTTACAAAGAGCAAGAAAGTTTTACAATAATATAGGATTTAAAATAAATGCACGTTGTATTTCTATCTCAGTAGTTACGACATATTTTGATGGATTTCAACGGGGCTTTTGCAGCTCGAGGAAGCTATTTCTTTCGTAAAGGAAAATACGCAAAAGTTGCTTAATACAGATCAGGTCACGCTGTATCCTGTGTCTGCCAGATCGGCGCTCAGAGCAAAGCTTTCCGCTTCCGCTGACGAACCAGTCTACGAAATGAGTGATTCCAGTTCAAGAATCAACAGATTTGACGAACTTGAGAAGTTCTTGTATAGCTTTCTTGATGGTAATAGTAGCATGGGCATTGAAAGAATGAAGCTGAAGCTCGAAACCCCTGTGGCAATTGCAGACCGCCTACTGACTTCCTGCAGTACTCTTGCAAGACAAGAAGGCATACGAGCAAAGCAGGACTTGGCTTCGGTTGATGAATTGGTCAACAGCGTGAAGGAATATGCAACGAGGTTGGAATTCGAGCACGCTTCGTGGAAACGACAGATTTTGTCACTGGTAAGAATTAGCGACTGTTTGTCAAAAAAATATCATAATTTTCTGGTCGGGACTTTTATTTTTTCATCGAAGTATTTGTCGTAGAAAACTGTCGAACAGTGTGAGGATCACTTTCCTTCAAAGTTTTGCATTCGTCACTCTTTCCAACTCATGTACCATTTATCATTGCAGATTGAAACTACAAAGTCCCGGGTTGTAAATGTCATATTATCGACTCTGAAGATTTCGAATGTTGACCTCGCTATCTCCTACGTTTTCAAAGGGGATAAGACAATTTCAACGCCAGCTGCCTTACGTCTTCAAAATGATATAATAGGTCCTGCACATGCCGACGCCCAGGTACTGTGTTTACTTTAACACCCGGCCTGGATCTTGGGAATTTAAATGACAGAACAAAAATCTAAAGGAAAATGAAGTTTTGTATTTCGTTACCATGGAAAATTAAAACAACATTATTGATGACAAATTGACAATGCAAAATTTTCTCTTAATTTATACCTGGGATTTTTTTCTTCGGAAAATCATTTTCCATCCACTTCCGATTTTGTTTTCTTTATCTTATTCCACAATCCAAACAGAGCGTAAAGAACACTGATTTATTGCATTCATGAATCTCCTCTATAATCTTTTGTTGTGTTGTAGAGAATACTTGGAGAATACTTATCATGGTTAAATTCAAAAAATAGTCGTGAGAGGAATCTGTTCAAAGATTCTTTTGAAAAGAAATGGCCTAGGATTCTGCATGACGCTGCGGATACGGAGGCCCACGAGTTGCTGAAGGCTGTGGATGAACACAGTATGAGCGCGATTGGTGAATTCAGTGCCTCTGCCGCTTCCAAGTTGTTTGAACAAGAAGTTCAGGAAGTGGTGGGTGCCCTGGCTTGATAAAATTTAGCATGATATTATTTTCGATTTTGACTCAAATAGTCAGCGTGCGAATCTGATGTTCGATTTATCTGAATGTTAGTTCTTGGGAACTTTCGGTGGAGTAGGCTCGGCTGGTCTCTCTGCTTCGCTGTTAACATCCGTGCTTCCTTCCACTATGGAGGATCTTCTCGCTCTTGGGCTATGTTCTGCTGGCGGGTAAGTGAAATATTTACATTTTTTTAGTTTGTTTTGGACTTTTAAACTCATCGATGCATGGAAACTAAATCACCATATGTACGACATACTTAGTATCTGTTTGGATTAGGGAAAATGTGAGGGAAAAGAAAATGAGATGGAAAGTTAATCGGAACTTTTTATTTGGTTTAGGAAAAGTGTCGGAAGGGAAGTTTGAGTAAAATAATGAGTATTTTAATACTTTATTAAGTGTTTCAACACTTTCCTCACAAATTTTCTCAAGTAACAGTACAAAGTCATTCTTGAGTAGACATGATCCACCACGTGGACTATAGAGTATAGACCAACCATTGAAGAACTAACACATGGTAGTTCGACCAGCCATGTGACACGTTGAAAAGTAAAAAAAAAATTTACAACCAATGAATGATTACCTCATGTCACTTTGATTTTTCAACGCGACATGTAGCATCTTCCATTGGTTGTGTCCATGGTACACATGTCCACCCGAGAATCATTCAATCATACAAGAGTAAAATGGTATGAAAATCATAGAGAATTCGGTTTTCCTCTTCATTTTCCCCAAACCAAATAGAACCTTAAAATCTCGGATAATCTATCATTCTATTTCGTTACGACATCACGGATAATCTATCATTGTATTTCGATACGTCGAGTTTATAAAAAACTGATTTAGATGGACGATCTTGCTTGGTCTGATTTGAACAAATATTTTTTCATCATTAGGTATTATGCTGTAGCGAGTTTCTCATTCCGGCGGCGGAAGCTGGTCAACAAGGTGAACAGGATCGCTGAATCTCTGGCACGCGAACTTGATGAGGCCATGCAGAAAGACCTGGCAAAAGCCATCAGCGATCTGGAAAACTTTGTGGCTGTCACCAGTAAGCCCTATAAGAATGCGGCGCAGCGCAGAATAGATGAAGTGCAAGAGACCCAAGAACGGATATCCCAAGTTGAGAAGAAGCTCCAAGCACTGCAGATCGAAATCCAAAATCTCCACGTCTCATGATTGATAGAACATTTTTCGGCAGAGGTGTATATGTTTGTTCTTCCTCTGAAATTGTTGCGCAACTGTTCTCTGATCTTGCAAAAGTATTTTGAGCATGGAATTCATTGGTTTAATGAAGTTGAATAAATTGAGGAGATGTTGGTTTTATCAGCTACCTGTTTTTGTTTGGTTTTTTGTCTGGAAACAAAAGCAATTGGCTTTGCTTAGGTGCTTGTAGTGAGCATATTTCACTTCCTTTTCTACTTATCTTGGGAACTGAACTTGTCAGGAATTTCAAAAGCTCTTTTTTGTCGATAACTTCAGACCAATCAATCAAATATTGATTATGTTATAATTGATCGAACACTACTTGAAAATGGCTCTTCTGCTCAGAAACGAAATGTTCCAAATGTTCCTGGAAATTTTTGCTTCCATTGGACCCTTTGTATCTATCTGCATTAGGATCCCGATTCATGGATCTCTCGGTTCGATAAATAGAAATAAGAGGGTCGAACTATTTCTTCTGACTCTTTTTCAAATTCGATAAATGTTGATTGATCGTATATTTCATTAGAGTTCTATGATTCAAGTATCATTTCCTATTTGATCCCTTTGAATTCCATATTCGAAGTTGCGATCGGATCTATTCATTAAAAAGAATGGAATCAATATATTTCTTATGTACCCATAGGTGCTAGATTGGATTTGAATCAGATTTCGGATCAAAACTGTAGAATTTGGTTCCATGTGTCTTCCGAGGACCTTACTTCCATGCTAACTTTGTAGTGTTTGGATGCTGTGCTAATCGGTTGAGTATGGAACTAACTATACTAATATGATATCAACATGGATTTGGTTATTGTTTCACCTGGCTATACACTATCTGCTTTTGAGATCACCATAACCACAAGATGTGCATGTGAAAGGAAGTATTGTCTTGAGCAATGTTATTCTCGTTCTGAAATAGTATTAACTTAAGTTTTATTTGACTATATTAATATTATTTATTGAAAAGTTTAATATGTAAGTATTAAATATATATATATTTTAAATGTCGTGCAAAATTTAATATTACTTCAATTATAATCGGTATAGAATAAATTTTTTATGAATTATGAAAATGAAGTAATTTATATTTGTAAAAAAATAAATGGAATACTGTTATTATTTATTTTATCTATAACAATAAGATATATATTAATCAGTAATAAGATAAGAGTATATTGGTAATTATAAAACACAATTGAAAATAATAAATAGGAAACATAAATTAGTTTTGTCTAATTTAATATTTAGTGGTATTTATTTGGTCTACTTATGATGAGTATTATACCCAATTAATTATTAAATATAAAAAAGGAAAGGGCATTTGAGATTTTTTCGCTTACAGAGAAAAATCTATACTAACTGCTAAAGCTTAAATTTGCAGAAAAAAATCAATTTAACTGCATTTATCTAATATCATACTTTTGAATAAATATATAAAATAATAATAAAATCATTAATAAAACTCGTTTACATATAAAAATTTCACTATTATGTCTATGATTTTCTAAATATTTATATAAAATATGCTTTTTTTTATATTTGAATTTAACTGGGCTTGAGTTGTATTTTCTTTTAAAATTTTTAATTTGGATTAAATACAATAATTCAATTTAACCGATAAGAAGAAAAAAAACAGCGAAACAAAAAGGCTTCCTACAAGCTCGCTCGCGGCTCGGAAGAGACGAAGCTGCAGCGCGTAGCCGAGTATCTCGGGATTCTCTCCGTCGCCGCCGGCCATGAATTTCCTCGTCAGTCTCTAATTTCCGACCTCTTCATATTCGTCTCTAGTTTTCCGTTTTGTTCTGCTTCCATTTTATTGAAAATCGAACTTCGGAAACGCAGGAGAGAATCAAAATGCCGAAGAAGGAGCCCGAGGAGCTGCCGATTGCCGCTCGGGAGCCTGTTTCGTGGATTGAGATATCGGACTCCGTGTCCTGCAAGTATCAGTTCGAAGCTGATGGTCGGCTGTCTGTAAGTGTTAATCCATTTCAATGTGTTTTGAGTCTCTGTTTACCAGTTTATGCACTGTTGGAGGATGGAGATTAGATTGATTTTATCCTTGAACTTTTGAAGATGGTGTTAATCACTTACTCCGTATTTATTATTAAATTTTGGGGATTTTGAAACTGGCTCACTTTCTTGCATTTTGTAATTTCTTTCTGGTGAACCAGACTTGGTTTCTGGTTTTCTAACTGTTTGAGCTATCATTCATAGGATTCCCTTCCTGCAATTAAATTTCAGTACCCCGTTTTTTTTACACATTAGTAGGTGTGTGGATCCATGGACACGGGTAGCCTGTTTGATCCACATGAAACTTCTTCAATTTTTTTTAGGGATAAAACCTAAAAGGGGCCCTGAACTACCACCGCTTACCCAATTGCGGTCAGAACTACCACGATTTCCAAAAAGGGTGCAATGAAAAAAAAATTGGATTGATTTTCTAAAATAAAATTTACCATCACATTCCTAACATAATATTATTACAAGACTTAGATTTGTGTGCGAAAATTACATCGTTTGGTTATCAAAATAAATTATATCATTTTGCGTACATAAAGAAAACGACGTCTTTTGATAATCAAATGACATAATTTTTTCACACAAATCTAAGTTTTATAATAATATTAGGTTTGGAATGTAATGGTACATTTTAATTTAGAAAATCAGTCTATTTTTTTTTTCATTGCACCCTTTTTGGAAATCATGATAGTTCTGACTGCAATTGGGTAAACGGTGATAGTTCAGGGCCCCTTTTGAGTTTTTCCCCTTTTTTTTAAGTTTCTCTTGGAAATCAATGAAGTTTGGAAGAACATTTCACTGATGTAGGTAAAAGTGATCGACGATTCGAGACCAGTATACTTCAAGGTGGTTGAGTCTTTTCGAAATAAGTTTTTTCCTTCTGGATATCCATATAGGTGACGCCTCACAAATCTTTGACTGGTATTGGGTGGTTTCGATTCGTCTATGTTATTTCTTAATATTGTCTATATGTTGCTCTTGCTGTTGTGCAGTGTAAATGAAGGTTATCTCAGATACACTCAATTTCGAGTGCTACAGCACTGTTGTAGTGCAGCATTGTCAGTCCTCTCCACTCAGGTATTTTCTTTTTTCTTTGCACGCGAATTTCAATGTAGTCTAGTGATCCTATACACTTATCTTTCTATCTGGAAACATTTGTATTCTTAAAAGAAGAAGAAAAAAAACATAACATACAGATACTTCAACTATAACATTTATTAGTATAGCTATTTTTGTATCTAAAATTTCAAAGCAGCCATTCCTTTGCAGTCACTGTTAATTGCTGCGGGTTTGAGACCCACTCCTGCTCAGGCAACTGTTGTGAGTTGGGTAAGTTACCCCTTATAATAGCTTGTTCTTCCTAGACAATTAGGCAACTAATGCCAGATACCTTTTCCTCTGCAAAGATCTTGAAGGATGGCATGCAGCATGTTGGAAAGTTAATATGCAGTAATATGGGTTCCAGAATGGATTCAGAGCCAAAGCGCTGGAGAATTTTGGGTTTGCGGTTAATTGTGACTCTTTTATGAAAAATTGCATTGCATGTCATGTGTTGGAGTTACCTCTCATGATGCAGTAGCCTCTATAAAATGAACCTAAATTGCGAATTTATATTGCAGCTGATGTTCTTTACGACTTTGGTACTGGCTTAGAAGTTCTATCCCCATTGTGTCCACAGCTTTTTCTTGAAATGGCAGGCCTTGGGAATTTCGCAAAAGTGTGTAATTCAATGTTCTATTCTAGTTACCGTCCTGACAACAACATGTGTAAAATATAAATGCTTGTTTGTGTAACTTTTTAAATGCTGAGAGTTTTCCTATTTCTTACTGTGGCAGGGAATGGCTGTTGTTGCTGCAAGAGCAACAAGGTTGCCTATCTACTCATCGTTTGCCAAAGAAGGGAATCTCAGCGACTTGTTTGCAAAAGGCGAGGCCATTTCGACTCTTTTCAATGTTATTGGACTGGGGATTGGAATTAAGTTAGCATCAACAGTTTGCTCATCAATGCAAGGAAAGGTTAGGCTGTGTTGAAATATATGATCTGGAACTAAATACTAATCTATTGATTTCAATATATTAAACCTATTATCTTCTATACCCGAATCTACAAGCTGATGAAATGCCACTGGTAATCTGGTTGTGTATAAAATATTTGGATTTGAAAATTCTAGCATAGTTTAGATTTTGTGGTCCTTAAAGACACAAACAAAACGCGAATTACAAATCAACTTACAACTTAGTGGAATTTGAAAGTACGATTGTGGATAAAGCTTGTCTACATTTTTATTTTATTTTTTGGAAATCAGGACTAATTTGGTTATTGTACCATGCATAACTCTACCGACTTAAGTTGGGCCTTCCATCATTGTAATTGTCATATGGTTGTTTCATTAGGTGGCCTATTTGAAGAGTTCATTAGTTCCACTTACACTCATAGACATGGATTTTTCCTATCGCAGATGGTTATTGGGCCCATTCTTTCTGCTGTACATGTATTCTGTGTGATCGAAGAAATGCGAGCAACGCCTGTCAACACATTGAATCCACAGAGAACTGCGTTGATTGTGGCAAACTATATTAAGGTTTGCCTTTCACAAAATTTGAAATGAAGTTTGGCATTTATTATAGTATTATTCTGACAGATACTCCTTACAGACTGGAAAAATCTCAAGCCCTGCTGATTTGAGATATCAGGAAGATCTATTGTTTCCTGGGCGGCTGATAGAAGAGGCTGGAAGTGTGAAAGTGGGAAGGCCCGTTCATAAGGCACTCAAGCCTTCAAAGCTTTACAAGTTAAAAGACATATTTCCAGAAGAGAAATTCCTTCTAAATCGTGAAGAAAAATGGACAGATATGATCTTGGAGCACAGTGCCAGTGGCGAAGATGCATTGAGAGGGTGGCTTGTCGCTGCATATGCATCCAGCATGGAACGATCATCTTCCCAAGCAGATGACGATATTTTTAGAGATGCTTATGAGAAAGTGAATTTGGAATTTTCCCCATTTTTGTCAAAACTGCAGGCCAAGGGATGGCATACTGACAGATTCCTGGATGGAACTGGAGTCAGGTTTGCATGGTAGTGTCGTAGTAGTCATGTAATTGATAATCTAGGCGTTGAAACACAACACGACACACAAGCCACAGTAGGATGCCAATGTGAGATTTCAATTAGGATGAGGTAACGCAGACATCCATGCCCCTAGGATGCTGCAGACCGATGTAGCAGACTAGCAGTTCCTTAGTCAGACACGTCAGTTTTGTTTTCTAATTTTTCATCTTTGTCCGCATGCTGCGGCTAGACAAGCAGTGTCATTTGTCCGAGAAATTCTTGGGACTGGACACCGCCAATCACGAAGCGTCACGTGTCGCGTTGAAAAGTCAAATTTGATTTTTCAACGCGACACGTGACGCTTCGTGATTGGTGGTGTTTACGGACACGTGGTGAACTGTGTACACCTAAGAATCACTCCTTTTGACCCTAGTTGTGTATTGGCAACTTTTTTGAGCACCTGACAGCAAATGTGTCA
Source organism: Kalanchoe fedtschenkoi (assembly GCA_002312845.1). Lineage (NCBI taxonomy): Eukaryota > Viridiplantae > Streptophyta > Magnoliopsida > Saxifragales > Crassulaceae > Kalanchoe > Kalanchoe fedtschenkoi. Next base: position 444,642 of record NQLW01000012.1, read on the forward strand.
ATTTCTTACATGTAGAAATATTTTTGATCATTTTCCTCATATTGATGCTATTTTGGCCATCTATGTTGCTATGTCGTACCTCCATACTCATTTCTGGAACAAAAATTTTATAAAATTCCTCTTATAGTTTTAGTGGCTTTAAATTTCTAATTAGATGTTTGAAAAACTCTAAAAATTTGTTTAGATATCTTTGTTAAATGTTTGTATGTAAGAATTATAATATTTTTATTTCATTATTATTCATAACAATTAATTATTTATGAATTTCTTAAATAATAAATAAAAATAATAAATTTTAAAGTAATTTAGTCAGCGTTTTTTTACTGTATCTATTTTCAAAGAATTTTAAAATTCACATTTCAATTTATCTATACCTAAACCCATTTACAGATCCGGCCTACTATGATATTTGACCACCGTTCAGAGGCTTCCAGGGTCATCGGACAAGTCGAATAAAATGTGTCCTTCAACGCAAAACGGCTTGTCAGAATATATAAGCTGGTTTACCCGAGGCATTAAAACGACGTCGTTCATCTACGTCTGGGTACAACAACCAAAGCTTTGGCCCATCATCTAAACCAAAACGCAGCGTCCAGCTTCTGAAATCTGAAGTCATTTTTTCCACATCCGCTCTCCCTCGTTCTACTTCCGGAAAAAATGCTGCGGAGATCGATTCGTGCGAGCTCCTCCGCCGCCGCGCGGTACTTCTCCGCGGCGGCCGACGCGGCAGAGGAACTGTCTCTGTCGAAGGATGGAGAAGTCAAAGGCGGAGGAAAGGGCGGGGACACTCTGTGCAGGCGGCTAATGAGTCTGGTACACGCGAAGCGTAGCGCTGCCGTCACCGTCAGGAAATGGAAGGAGGAAGGCCACTCGCTGCGGAGATTCGATCTCAGCCGAAGCGTCCGGGAGTTGAGAAAGCTCAAGCGCTATAAACACGCTTTGGAGGTTTTGCTCTCTAATTTCTTCTTCTGTGTGTAGTATGTTGTAGATTGCTTGACTTGGCACAATCCGAGTTAGGGCTTGGAAAAGATAGAGAATTTCGGAATGTAATTTTCATTTTAAAGATGATTTCTCTATGGTGTTTTGAAATGGTGAATGCTTTTCATTGGCAACAGTGGCGGAGCCATAAAATTTGTTTTGGGGTAAAATTACATAATCAAAAATTTGGGTTGAATTTGGGGGTGCAAAATTAAAAATTTCGTTGAAATTATACATATAAATTTATTTTTTATATATATAATTTTTTTTACACTATGTAGAAGAATTTTAGTTGGGATTCGGGGACGGCTGCCCCCTCGACCCAGTGGATCCGCCTATGATTGGCAACCATTGTAGTTTTGATTTGTGAGGACGCAGATGTCTAGTGAGGTGTGTAGAGTGAGTGCTGTGGGTTGTATGAGACTTTCAGATTAACTGAGGCGCGTGTATGTGGCCAGGAAGAAGTGGCATACATCTGCAACTTTTCTATAGCAGCCTTTGGTTTCCTTTTACTACGAACTAGAGTTGTTTGGGTCGTGCTGTTTATAGGGGTTGAATCAGTTGTATCATTGTATGGTTGAGTACAGAGTTAGTGTTTGTTGAGATAACGGAAGTCTATTTAGACGGTTGATGCGCATAGAGTTGGATAGTTTTTGAGTGTGATTCATCATTTGTGATTTTTATTTTCTATTTGAAATCGCAGATATGTGAGTGGATGCAGCAGCAGGACGATATTCAACTGGCTCCAGGAGACTACGCGCTCCAAGTTGATCTGATTGCGAAGCTTCATGGGTTAGCTAGAGCTCAAAAGTTCTTTGACGAGCTCCCGGCAAATCTAAAAGGGCAACACACTTACTCGGCTCTTCTTCACACTTATGTTCAACACAAGGAGACTGCAAAAGCTGAAGCTCTGATGAAAAAAATGTCTGAATATGGTTATCTGAAATACGCCCTTCCTTATAATCATATGCTATCGTTATACATTTCTGATGGACAATTGGATAAAGTTCCTGAGGTGCTTCAAGAACTGAAGAAGAACACATCGCCTGACCTGGTTACTTACAATCTCTGGTTGAGTGTTTGCGCTTCCCAGAACGACATTGAGACAGCGGAGCAAGTGTTTATGGAGTTGAGGAAATCAAGATTAGTTGCTGATTGGGTGACACATAGCACAATGGCCAACTTGTATATCAAAATGGCTGTTATAGGTAAAGCTAAAGCGACTCTGAGGGAGATGGAGAAGTGGTCGTGTAAGAAAAACCGAGCTGCTTACTCATCTCTACTAAGCTTGTACACACACATCGGAGATAAAGATAACGTCATCCGTATTTGGAAGAAATTCAAGGACTCCTTTAGAAAATTGAATGATGCGGAGTATATATGTATGGTATCTTCCCTCGTTAAGCTGGATGACATTAAAAAGGCTGAGATTGTTTTCGCCGAATGGGAATCAGTTACTGGGACGAGGGATACCAGAGTGCCAAACGTCCTTCTAGCAGCGTATATCAATAAGAATCAAATGGAAACAGCTGAAGACTTCTACATCAATTCGATGGTGCAAAAAGGTATTCCTCCGAGCTATACTACTTGGGAGCTTCTCACTTGGGGCTACTTAAAACAAAAAGATGTCGAGAAAGCTGTGACCAATTTCAAGAAAGCCATTGGCAGTGTTAAAAAATGGGAGCCTGACGAAGGGCTGATCAAAGAAGTTTTTAAGCTAGTTGAATCCCAGGGCGATGTTGAAGTGGCTGAGAATTTACTGCTCGCACTGCGTCAAGCTGGACACATGACTACTGAGATTTACAATTTCCTCTTAAGAACCTATTTGTCGTCCGGTAAGATGCCTCTAGTGGTTGCGGAGAGGATGGAGAAAGACAAGGTCAAGCCAGATAAAGAAACGCACAGTCTCATCAAAGAGACTAGCAAACTTTGCATCAGCGATACTTCCAGTCGCTTCTTAGACAAAGCTTAGGTGAGTTCCTATGAGCCAGAAGCCTTTGTTTATGCGTTCCTCCTACCTCGCTTCTGAATCTCAGACCATGGCGAGACTTTTATCTGCCACCCTTTTCTCTTCTTGACTCCTAGTGGGCTACCTTTGCGCTCGCATGATTTTGATGATGAAACTTATGAAGACCTACTTGCCTTTCTGCCAGGATTTATCGGAAAGTTGGTGAGGTGGGTTAGACCAGAAAATGAGGCTATGCAACCCCTCCCCCGCAACAATCTGACGTGTTTGCTCACCAAGACATGATATTGGTTTGTTTAACAATATTGATCATGGAGCAGTGTGAAAATCTCACAACTGCAACCACCAAACAAAGGTGTTCAACGAACCCAACCCAACCCACAATTATCCAAACCTCAATACATCGTACAATATTCAATACAAGAGCATACCCTGTACTGAGCTACAAATACGTCCTGCAGCAAAACGTTCATTCACTCTGAATTCAAACTTTCCAGTGACGTTTTCCAGAATTGAATGAATCACATATCCATTACATTCCAATTCTGGTGGAAAAGCCGCTAGACGATTTGCACCCAAAACAAGCACGCCCAGTAAAGGTTAGTATTTCATAGATGCATGTTTTAGCGGGATGAACAGGGGGGGCAAAAGCGTCATCTCATTTGTGATAAATTATAATTAATTAGTACTTACTACTATTAATCAATCATTTTGAAGCAGCAACATTTAAGTACCGTAATAGTAATCATAATTATGATGAGTAATGACAATTTGAAACAAATTAACATTATGCAGCAGCAGTAGTATATAAGTAGATGCTTGAAAAAGTTCATAGTTATGTTTCAGGTTTGGAGTTGGAGTTGGACGAAGAATAAGGCGGCGACCAACAGCACCAACTCAGTCTTCAACCCATTACATAAACAATCCTCCTCCACCCTCTCCTCCCCTGCTCTGCTGCAAGGCTCCATTCTTCAGTGCTGCTGGTATTCATGGCGGGCGAAGGAGGAGGAGCAGGGAATGCCGGTTTGGATGTTGTTGTTGGTGTTAAGGATGGATTGATGATGCCTTCAAGTCTTCCTAATCCTCAGGTGTGCTGAATTCATCTTTTCTAGGCTGCTGCCATTTCATATTCTAACCATTGTTTTGTTTCTGAAGTTGACTCGCTAACTGGCGAAATCGATTGTTGGACAGGCACATTTCAGTTGCGGCGGATTGGGTAGTTATGCCCGGAACCCGTCAAGATATGCACGCGAGCAACCTGGGCACATGCTTCCTCAGGTACAGATGTTTATTTGTGTGTTCTTTTTTCCTTTTCCGTGAAATTGATTATTAATTTCTTTTTATTTATGTAATTTTTTTAAAAAAAATTTGAATTTTGATTGAGGATTATTCATGAGATGCTTGAATCAAATATTTCAGATTCACTACATTCCTTGATATGAAATTTGTTTCTAGTCTCTACCTACTTCGGATTATATATCTATATTTGTAATTTATTTCTGGATTTTGCAAAGATAGATGCAGGAACTGAAATTTGTAGTGAGCAATGTTGATGGTGATGCTAACGTGGTTGGTGTCTCATATCAGCAGCATTCGAAGCCAAGCTCTAGACCTGGTCGTCCCAGACTGACCAAACAGCAGGGAAACTGGGTGACGGGCGGTCCTGGGATGCAGGCAATTTTTCTTGATTCGGCGGCCGATAAGAAGTCTAGCGGGACAGGGGTTTTTCTGCCCCAGATCAGGCCTGATAATCAACTCCAGCCAAGCAAAAGACCAGGTACTCTCTTCACTCGTGACATCTACCTATTGGACGGGCATCACTCTCAATTATTTCTATAATAATTTCCACAATAATTCTCTGGTTTTCTAGTAATTTTAAATATCTTGTCATCTCAGTTCTTACCTAGTACGTCTATGATGTAAGCCTTGTAGCTACTTTCTATCTTATTTTGGGTTGTTGCTGAACCGGCAATGATTTTGACGCTGAAGCTGCATTATTTTGTTATCCTAACATATGAATGTATGTTGCTTATGGATCTCAGCTTGTGCCGCAGTTTTGTTGCCAGCTCGGGTTGTTCAGGCTCTGAACCTCAACATGCATGACTTGGGCTTGCAAATAACACCCCCGCGCAAGGGTAAGCCTTGCTAGCTACATTTCGAAATAATACACTTGAGCTTCTCCGTTGATCATGGTTACTGTTTTTACTTCCAGAACTCGATGACTTGAACATGAAGAAGAGAGTGGAGGACCTGAAAAGGGAAGAATCGATCGGTGAACCTACTCGAGGCTTCTCCGAGAAAGAATGTTCGTCGCCTGAGATATTGTTTCTTCCTAAGGAATGGACCTACTAGCTTGCTAAATTGAAGTTTGTTCGTCAAAATGGAAATAAACAGATTTGTCATACACAGGAATTATGGCAGCCTCAAATTCGTCAGAAAATCATAAACCAGACTACCTATATGTAATGTAGTCTTTCAAATAAACTCCGCAATGAAATAAAATGCTAGTATTTCTTTTTTGTTTTTCTTTGTTTTTATTTTTGATACTCAATTTAATAATGAATTATTTAATGTGTTTTTTTTAAATTTCCTGTAAAATTGTAAAAGATGAATTGTGTTACAAATGAATTTTGTAAAAGATTAAAACTAAGTTTAAACATTAATGGTAAGAAATATTGTGCTTTAAAATTTTGGAATTTAATCTCAAGCAATATGCGGCAAAGGCAGTCATTGAATTATTAACTTAATTGACATGTGACTAATTAAATAAAAATTTTATTCAATAATTTTAGTAATTTACATGTTTTGTTTGATAATTAATTTTTAAATTGATAACTATCCTCAGAGCAAATTGCTTTGCGATATGATTTTTTAAAATATCATTTATGCAAGATTTAATTTCATTGAACACTATTAAATAAGTTGAAAATTACCTGATCTATCTTGTTGTACTTATAAAGTATGATACATAGGTAACTACACTTAAGTTCAAATTATTATAAGATTAAAAATCCAAAGAAATAATTATATATGATATAATTATCATTCGCAAAATTTTAAATGTGCTCTGAACCCTACTAATTAATTTGATAAATATAATCGTCAATCAAAAATAATATATGCAAATGTGAAATTAATAGATCGATTTCATTGTAAATAAATAATTCAAACTCAGAAACTATAACATTTTATGCACAATTGCAATTTGGATGGAGAATGCATATACAATACATAGTAGTTGAACTATAAATTTTACTTTGATGTACAAAAATATTGAAATATATTGCCGAGATGATTTTAGCTGAATTATGGTATAAAAATTAGAACTAAAATATTTTTAAATGGAATTAGGGTACAAGAATAAGAATTACAATATTTTGAAGTTTATTTGGGGTGCAAATATAAGAAATATAATATTTTTAAGATTGAATAGGAGATAAAAATATAATACTTGAAAGTTAAATTTATAGTTAAATATATATATATATATATATATTAAATTAATAATAATTTGGATTGCAATGGAGTTGACAACTATCACCCTTGCATATGCATGATAATCACATAAACTCTTTTATGATGAGATCTGAGTGGTTTTTACTATGATGATCATATAAAATTATTCTTGGTGCAAGTAATTTTTTTTAATTTGTTAATTCTAATATTAGTAAAATTTCAAACGTGCTACTTGTAATTTCAATTTTACTGGTTATAAGAAATATACTTTAATATATAATGCATTGATTAGTAATAAAGTACAAACAGTAAAAAAATAAATGGATCATTTTGTAAATAAAATAAATGAGTAAATTTATTTATGGGTAAAAGTGAAACTTTACTACATGTGCGCTTGAAATTATAGATTTATCCTCATTTACATATTTATTTCACTTTAATCCATAAAGATAAAATAATAATTCATGAAAATTAAACAGAAAACACTTATAAGGACTCTGAACTATTACTATTTTTTCAATTACATCTCGAACTACTCGAATTGTCAAAAATGATGCGAGAAATAAAAAACTAATTTTTTTGAAATAAAATTTACAACTGCACTCTTAAACTAATCATATTATGAGAATTAGATTTTCTTACGCAAACTTTGACATTTGATTATCAAATTAAATAATATCATTTTATTTACGTAAATTAAATCATATCTTTTCATACTCAATCAAGCATAATTATCAACAAAATTCATAAAATCAATTATATTTAACAAATCAAACAAACTAATAATCAACATCATCCTCAAATTTTGTTGTCGCACTGATAGTTAGAACGTAATTGATGGAAAAGTGATAGTTCAAGGTTTTTTTATTGTTTTTTTCAGAATAAAATCAGTTATTCTGTAAATAAATATATCAGTGAGGGTTAATAAATCATTTTATTTATTTCATAGTTTTGAAAGAATTATTTTATTTAAATTGATGAAAAAAAGAAATAAATATCCGTCATTTCCACATGTAGGAAAATTTTATCACAATTTTTTTGTTCTAAATTGTTCATTTTATTCACATTAGTAAAAAATAAACAAGTTATAATATATGGATCATAAGAAATGATATTTATGCCCAAAAAAAAAAATCATGAGATGCATTTGTTCTATACAAATTCTAGCAATATAGAACGGCGTCGTATGTCGTTTCGATAACACAAAAGAGTCTCTGGCTCCACCATCGTGTCTCGACGGGGAAATAAGCGGAGGGTTTCTCCCAAAATCTCAAGCTACTCGAAAAATCATGGCGACTGTCGTCAGCTCTCACCCTGTCCAGTCTCGCCTACTCACCCAGACCCGCGTCGAAATTTCAGGTAATATTCCGCGCACCCTTTGATTTTATCATTTCTGAAAACGCTTTGAAAAGTTCCAGCTTGAAGTTCACTTGAATGGCGTTTCAACCCAGAAACTTACTGCCCGAACGAGGCAGTTAAGGAAAGATTGTTCTTTTTCCCAGCCCTAATGTGTTTTTACAGCAATTGGGTGTTCGTTTAATTTATTCAGGCTTGATGTTGGGCTTTCTTTTGTGTCAAACAGGTGGTGTGCATCATACTCGCAGCCTCCAGCTTCCAACTCGATGGAAATCTGCAGTTTCTCTTAGGCTTAGATCAGAATTTATGAATTCTGCTTCAAGGGGTTTTCTTTTTGCTCCGTTAGTGCCAGCTAGAAAGAGGGGCTTTGTTGTGTGCTCTTCCGATGAGCCTCGAAGAGCCTCAGCTGTTAATACCCAATCGACATCTATGCCATTTCTGAATCATGAGATGGGTGGTTTGAGTGACGGAGCAACTGCTCCCGACTTGGACGAGAAAGAAGCTTGGGATTCAAAGATCTTGGAGGAGAAGCCCAAAATGTTTAAGAATAGGTTTTTGGGTTTTGTTCGCATCGGTTCTGTCATCAACAATGCTGCCGAGTCCTTTTTCAAGAGTGAGATACGGAGAAGATTATTTGTGACTGCAGCTCTGCTAGTGGTCAGTCGAATTGGGTATTATATTCCCCTTCCTGGCTTTGACAGAAGGCTGATACCACAGAACTATCTGAGTTTCACTTCAGGTTCCGTGGGTGAGTTTTGAAAAAATCCCGTAAATTTGTCTTTTTATGAATATGCATCACTTATTGGTGCATTAGGTGCTGAATTAAAGCTGGCACTTTTCCATTACCTCATTTGTAGAGGAGCTTGGTGAATTAGGTGCTGAGTTAAAGCTGTCACTTTTCCAACTAGGAATTAGTCCCCAGATTGGAGCATCGATTATTATGCAGGTAATTTGTTCATCCCTGCTGCTGTGTGTGCTTGGCTACAATAATATCTTATTCACTTCTTATTTCAGGTCCTCTGTTATGTTGTTCCTTCCTTGGTGAAGCTGCGAAAAGAAGGCTTGGATGGGCATGAAAAGATCAAGAGTTATATGTGTGTCTAGTTTATAATCCCCAAGCAGTGAGACTACTGCTTGAATTCAGTTTTCTCACTAACGGAGTAGAATTGTCTTCACCTAGCACCTGTCAGATCCCCTTTACAAAACCTTTTATATCTATTTCAGATGGTGGATGTCGTTGGGATTTGCCATGATTGAGGCTGTGATATTGTCCTGTTATTCACTCCCGTATTCAATATATGCAGCTAGTTACCAGTAAGTTTTTTTTTTTTGTTACCTGTGAGTTAGTTGAGTGGAATTGCCTGAAAATATAAATTGTTATTCTATGATATTGTTTATGGCATCAATATATTTGAAAAAAATTCAAAAAATCCTTCCACATTAGTAGTCTTATTTCGTTCATGTATCTTACAATTTTCAATATGATCGTGCTGCAGGGCCAAACATGTTTTTATGACATCTTTTTTACTGGTATGTGGAGCAATGACAATGACATGGATATGCGACACAATTACAGAAGCTGGATTTGGTATTAATTCTTCGCGCCTCTTGGTGCATTAGAGGCACCATATATATGTTTATTTTTACAACTTCTTGTGCTTGTAAATTTTTTCTTATTAAAAAAAACTTTTTCTTATTTTTTCTTAAACTTCTTATGTTAGGTCAAGGGTCGTCTCTAATAATATGTGTGGGAATATTGACGGGCTACACCGAGACGTTATATAAAATGCTGAATCAGCTGTCAGGTGAGTGAAAATTTTGTTGCACGTATTCATCAAACGAATATGCATTTTCTTTTTCTTTCAGTTGACACTATGACATTTTTTCGGCATTTCTTTTTGATGCTACCGTAATCTCCGATACGAAACTTGTTTCTGTTCCAGTGAATGCATTAGGTTGGTGGCCTTACATACCAGCTGTATTGGGCATTTTCACTATAGTTACTATGTGGGCAGTGGTGGTGACGGAGAGCTGTAGGAAGGTCAAACTACAATATTACGGTTTCAAACTTGCATCTTCGGCCAGGTAAACCGCTCCATCATCAAAGCACTTGTACTTCCCAAGAGCATATGCCCACCGTTTTACTAGTTGGATCATTTCGGGTGCCTCACTTTATGGCTCATGATATTTACCATCTGACTTAAATTTCACACGTCTGACCAGGGACAACTCTCCAATCACCGAAGTCGAGCCTTATATCCCATTCAATATTAATCCAGCAGGAATGCAGCCAGTTCTCACCGCCACATATATCTTGGCATTCCCTAGTATTCTTGCCAGGTAATCCATTGCTCCATATGTATGGTATATGAGCTTAACGCTTAGGCCTTTGCCTTCGAGGTCATCAGCTATGATTTGCACATCACACTTATATTTTTTTTCTTGTCCCGTCTGTTGCAGTCTCCTAGGTTCACCTTTCTGGGAACATGTTAAGAATATTCTGAATCCTGAAAATTCGATAGGCGCTGCTCCTTGGGTGTTCTATGCGATATATGCATTTCTGGTGTTTGTCTTCAACATATACGACATTGTAAGTCACTTGATTCATTTTTTATCAAACTCAATAACTTTACCATGCGTACGCTTTGAACGTCATTAAGCCTGATTGAATTGACGTAGGCCAACATGCCCAAGGAGATTGCTGATTATTTGAATAAGATGGGTGCCAGAATACCCAAAGTCAAGCCTGGCAAGGCCACCATAGAGTACCTCACGAAGATCCAATCATCCACACGTTTTTGGGGTTCTTATCTCCTCGACACTTTTACCTCACTGCAATTAATAACTGAAGCTGGTTATATCTTCTGCTCTAATCTGGCACTGATACTTGTTGCAATGTGAAAATGATGAATGCAGGTGGACTCCTGTTAAGTATTTTGGCGACTTCATCAACTATTCTTGACCGATATTTACGGCAGATAAATGACGGGTTCTCAATAGGTTTCACATCAGTATTAATTATTGTACGTATTCCCTCAGCGAGCCACGCTGTTTTAAAGCATCAAGTTCATCTACTTATTCTGTAATTTTTTTTATTTTTTTTTGCGTAATAGAATAGCTTAATTTATTATCTGCATCTGACGTTAGCCTCTCTGAAAATCACAGCTGACACATCCGTTCCTTTTTTCGCAGGTAGGGTCTATCATAGAGTTGAGAAGATCGTACGAAGCATACAATGTCATGCCCACCCTGAGCAAAGCTTTGCGGCGATATGGTGTATGACTCCAGAGCACTGCTTCTCTAGCTGGACCGATATGAGCTCAACGCTTTTTCTGGAAAATAAGCAGCAAACACAGAAAACACTACTCAGCAGAATGCCACTCTTTCAGTGATCCCGGCGCTGCATCTTTACGAGAGCTGCTTATGTGGCCAGGACACAGTAAGAGCAGTTCCGCAACTTCCGGTGATGGGAATGCATCAGTTAGATCCCTTTTTACTAGAAGAACATTTAAAAGCTTGTATAGTATTCAGTAGGGCAATTTGTGTATTTATGATGGTCTGGATTTTGATATTAATTGCTCTCTGATTTTTTTTTCATTTTTTTTATTCCATCCTGCTTGTATTGAATCGCAGTTGATAGTTATGGTTTTGTATGTGTAGAGGTCATTTAATGTGCATTAAATCAAGCCCTGAAAATACAAGTCAATATTTTGATTTTTAGTGAATTAATTAAAATTTCTAAAATTTATTATTTTTTTATTAAAATTATAGTTTTGTTAGAGTTTTTATTTATTTATTAATTTTATTAACATTATAGGTGTTAGATTTTGATACAAGTCACTATGGTTGTTTTTAATTAATGACTATCATTTAATGTGTTAGAGTTGACGCATGTAATTCATAATTTACAACGGTTTTTTTAAAATAAAATTACACTTGTTTGAAATGCGGGTTTCGAAAAATAATTTATAATAAATAGTGATATTATAAAATCATAGGGGTTTTGCACATTCTGATAATTTATTTTTTCACATTTGTTGATTTGTACTAATATTCTGATATCTTTTTAACTTTTATATGATTTACTATTGTCATATTTCATGCTAAAATAATATATAATACAATCAAAATTAATAAAAATATATACAATTTAATATGGAAAATTATACATATTTTATTTATTTTTAAGCATTTTCAAATGTTGAAATGTATTTTGAACTAAAGTACATCCTACATTAAAATTTCTATTATGAAACTTATTATACACCAAAATAAAAATATATGTACATAATACTCTTTTCGTTCTTGTTTACTTGTTCATCAGCTGACACCTACTCCCTCTGTCCTCTTTTATATGTCACTTAACTGATTTGTTTTGTCCACTTTTACTTGTCACTTAGTAATTTTCAATGCATATTTAATGTCAACAATTATCTTAAAATGTCAAACATTAATCACATCTTTATCATATTCAATAAAAAATCATTCATCACCAGTAATAATCTACTAGTTTTACTTTTTGCATGAAGTTTTTTAGAAAAAACACTAACCACCTACTCATTAAATTTGTTCAACCGCTAGCATTAATTTCATCTTAATCTACTCAAATTAATCTTACAGTAAACGACATGTATTAGAGCACGGACAGACAGAGTATTTGTCTACATTTATTTTTCATTTAGCAAATCCAATCCCAATTTAATACCGAACACATTTTATATTTTACGTTAAATTTAAAAATATATATATATTAAATACATATTTATTAAATTTATTTGATAACTAATATTAACATCTCTTACCCAAGGCTCGCATTCACATAAAAAAGGACAATTGATTGAAAAATATTAGTTAGAAAGAATTGCGTGAAATTACAAGACTTCGATCAGATCCCAGCCACAAAAATCAAACTGCTTCGAGAAGCTGCGCACATGCTCATTTTCAAACCCGCCAACCGCTTCAAGCATCTCCACCGCACTGGTTTCCACACCGCCGCGCCCGGCTACCTCCACTCCCACATCACCAACTTCCTCACCCGCCACACCCCATCTCCGGAAACCCTCCTCCCATCTCCGGAAACCCTCCTCCCATCTCACGCGCTCATCATCACTTCAGGAAACGCCGCCAACAAGTTCATATCGGCCAAGCTCATCTCCTGCTACGCCTCCGTCCCGCACCTCGCTCACTCCACAGCCGTCTTCCAATCCGTGACGGACAAGGACCCTTTTCTTTGGAATTCGATCATCAAGGCCCACTTCTCCAATGGGAGCTACGAGGAGGCTGTTCAGCTTTTTGCCCAGATGCGGCTCGGGGACACCTTGCCCAATCACTTCACTGTACCGTTGGTTGTCACGGCCTGTGCTGAGCTTTTGCTCTTGGATTGCGGTCGGGCTGTTCATGGACTGGTGTCCAGGATCGGAGTTTTTGCCGGCAATTCGGCTGTAGGGTCTTCTCTCGTTTACATGTATGCGAAATGCGGTGCGATGACAGATGCAGGTGAGATGTTTGATGAAATGACTGTTAGAGATGTGGTGGCGTGGACTGCCGCTATTATTGGTTTCGTGCAGAATGGCGAGAGTGAGGCGGGGCTGGAGTGTTTTTGCAAGATGCAAAGGATCGGCAGTCGCGAGGAAAGGCCGAATTCTAGGACTGTGGACGGTGGCATCCAGGCCTGCACGAATTTGGGGGCTGTATTGCAAGGGAGATGCATCCATGGGTTCGCATTGAAAAGTGGATTTTCGACTTCACTGGCAGTTCAGTCTTCCCTTTTGTCGATGTACTCAAAGTGCGGAAGTAATGAAGAGAGTCTGTCCGCATTTTCCGAACTTCGTGAAAAGGATCTCTTTGATTGGACATTAATAATCGGCGTCTATGCTAGAACTGGAGATGCTGATAAATGCCTAGACTTGTTTTCAGAGATGGGAGGGGCGGGTATATGTCCAGATGGAGTCGTCATTAGTTGCTTGATATCTGCATTCAGCAATTCTTCGAGGATCCTCGACGGAATGACCTACCATGGACATTTGCTGAGGATTAACTACATTCAGTATCACATGGTTCATGACGCTTTGCTGTCAATGTACTCAAAGTCTGGTAAGTTAAATTATGCTCGTAGTCTCTTTAACACAGAAAATGTACGTGGGAAGGAGTCATGGAATGCGATGGTGGTTGCGTATGGCAAAGCAGGGATGGAACTGAAATGCATTGATTTATTTAGAAAGCTGCGGCAGTTGGGTATTGAACCGGATTCGCACTGCCTGGTATCTGTAGTTGCCGCATGTTCTCAGTTGGGAGCAACTTTACTAGGCCGCTCTCTTCACTCATATGCATTGAAGAGCTTGGCGGATGGGGAGACTTCTACTGTCAATTCTTTTATCGACATGTACGGAAAACATGGGAATATTACCAATGCAACCAGACTTTTTAATCTGACCAGGAAGGATACTGTTTCATGGAACTCGCTTATCTCATCCCGTGTCCGGAACAATCAGTGTGACGAGGCTTTAGCTTTGTTTGATAGAATGGTCTCAGAGGGAGCAGAACCCAACTCCGCGACAATGGTAATTGTCCTTTCTGCTTGTTCTCAGCTTGCGACGTTAGAGAATGGATTACGGGTCCATGATTACATCAAAGGCAGCAACTTGGAATGCAACGTCGCTCTAAACACAGCGTTGATAGACATGTACTCCAAGTGCGGAAAGCTCGAGATATCACGGGAAATATTTGACTCGATGAGCGAAAGAGATGCCATCTCATGGAACGTGATGATCTCGAGCTACGGACTGCATGGGGACGCTGAATCTGCGATGAGCCTCTTCCAAAGAATGGAGAACTCTGACGCTACGCCAAATGATGTCACCTTCCTCGCCGTTCTATCTGCTTGTAGCCACGCAGGGCTCATCGACGAAGGCAAGCTCGTGTTCAGCAAAATGGAAGGCTATTCGGTGTCACCCAGTCTGAAACACTATGCTTGTATGGTGGATCTTCTAGGCAAGTCTGGCCATCTGTTAGAAGCAGAAGCCTTTGTCCTCTCCATGCCCGTCTCGCCTGATAAGGGCATCTTGGGGGCTCTGCTGAGCGCGTGCACCATCCACAATGAGGTTGAAATGGGACTGAGGATCGCGAAGCTTGCGTTAGAATGTTATCCGGAGGATGATGGGTATCGTGTTATCGTGTCCAACTTGAATAGCTCAGCTGGCATTTGGGACGAGGCCGAGAAGTCGAGGATCCTGATGAAGGAATTGGGTGTCAAGAAAGAAGCTGCTTGGAGCTCCATTTGACATCTGGAGGATCTATGGTGAATATTATTGACGCAGGATAAGAGATAGCTCAGTTAGTGAGTGCCTCAATCCCCAAAAGGGAATTGGGGATCACTGTTGATCCCTTTCAAATTTTTTTTCGTGTGAAAATAGCAATTAGCACGTGTAATTGAATAATATAAAACATTCAAGATAGTTAACTATCAAATTTCAAACTCTGAAGTGTCTTAATTAATATTTATGATTGAACAATAAATAATAACAATTTTAAAATATTATATTTGAATAACAAAGTTACCGTTGAAATTTGATAGTAATATAATATGAAAAAATAAAAATAATTGTAATATGATATATAATGTACAAAATTGTGAAAAGTTTGTTTACTGAAAAAAAAGAGATTTGAGATGTAAGGTGACACCTTATACAAGTTACGTAAGGGATCAGGCGAAATAACATAGTTTTGCTTTTTTTTTTTTCATTTTAAGGTTTTATAATGTTTATAGCATAGTTTTAAATACAACAAAATCCAAAAAACAAAAAAAATCTAAATCATAAACCCTAAAATCCAAAAACCCTAAACCTTAAGGGTATGAAACCCCTAAACCCTCAAAACCCTAAAATTTGAAAATTCTATAACTCTAAAACCCTATAATCCTAATATTTTAGCTTGCTAGAACCCTAAAACCTCTAAAATGAAAAAAGAAAACTAACAAAATTATATAATTTGACCCGATCCCTCACCTAAATAATATAAAATGTCATCTCATATCCCATTTTTCTGAAAAAAAAATGTATGAAAATAATAATTTGAGATGACCCGAATAATTTGACACATGAAATACTCACCAAATCAAACGTTTCTACTACGGATAGGATAGTATATTCTTATATCCAAACACCTTCCTCCCCGCTGCTCAGAAATTCAAATTTCTAGGGTTGGGATTTGGTTTCAGAAAAACGTTGATGCTTTTCGACGATGCAATCGGTCGAAGGAGTCGGAGACTCGGCGATGGCGTACACCGACATCGAGATCGCTGCTGGTCCGCTGGACGCCTCTGTGAAGTTCCATGTTGTCAAAGACATTCTAGGGTTCATCTTGTACATGCACCAGCAAATCCCTTCGTAAGTTCTGTTCGGTTAGATCCAGTTTAGCTGTGCTAATTCCGCAAGTGATTTCACATTTTGTGAACCAGCAACTTCGTGCATGATCTAATTTTTTGTTGATTTTTCCTGGAGATTTTTTTTTAATCTGAAGTTGAAGCTTATTGCAGCGTACTGCAGGATTTGAAGTTTGAGTTTGAGTCACTGCAGACTGAGTACGAGGACCTGGTATGCATGTTTGCTTATTCTGGTTAAGCAGTTTCTTTGTGAATTAGTCATGTTTTTCTTAGGCTGTGTTTGGTTTAGGGAAAATTTTGAGGGAAGGAAAATTCAAGGGAAAATGGAAAGAAATCTCTTGTTTGGTTTAGGAAAAGTTAGGGGATTAAAAATTAGATGGAAAATGGGATGAAAATTTTTAGCAAAACAAAGAGTGTTTGAACACTTTTTCGTAGATTTTTCTCCCCTTACAAAACAAAGGAAAATGGGATGGATTTCATTGGGAATTCACTTTCCTTTCCTACTTATTTTCCCTAAACCAAACGCACTATTAAGAGTTTTGGGGTTGTAGGAATTGTGTGCAAAACAAGTTGAGGCCAAGGCAGTGACCAGAAGAATGAACGTCGTGAAAAAGAGAGAGGTGAAATATGGTATTAAAAGACTACAGAAGCTGATGAGTACAACAAGTGATGTGGAGGCTGCCCTGCAGTTGATTTTGAATGAGGCTCCGAACATCCAGAGTGTGTTGTTGATTCTAGGGGCCAGTTCGATGCGACCTCAGCACGTGTATGAGATGTCTTTTTTACAAGGATGTGATTTCACTCCTGGTGTAATCGGTTTCGCCAAAAGTAAAGCAGCTGAAGGCTTATCAAGAAAGGTTGTTCCATGTTGTCAAATTTTTTCCATTAGATTCTCAACCTTAGAGTCTCTCACTTGTATGCATCTTTGACAGGCTATACGAGCATTGATTTCACGAGGTGCTGGTTCTAGTTGCTATGGAGGTGAGTTACGAATTATGATGTGCTATTTGTTTTGTACAAGTGAGGATGTGATTTGCTGATGCTAGTTTTCTTTAGGTCAGAGCAAATTGTTTTTATTGGTAAAGGCTCCTTCTTCCTTGAGTCTGCCTCTTCATTTTCTTCCTAAACGTGACTTCAGGTATAGCAAAAAGGTATGTCTTGAAGAAGCAGAACTGCCCTGATTGTGTTAATTTATTTTTTCGTTGGCAAACAAAATATCATTTGACATCTTCATGACATACCTAAAGACCTTAGTTTTCAGTAATCTCTGTAGTTTTGTTTTCAGGTTGTCAAAGAAGGATCCTTTTTTCACTATTCACTTCTTTTTGCAGATAGTGCCTGTGAGGCTGCAATTAAAATGCAAGCTTGGTTACCAGAAGGCTATTGAACAAAAACCTGCTTCTCAGCCGTCACATTCCTTGGATGCTTCAAGCCAATTGATCTGGTATGTGGCCACTGGATAAAATTGATCTAAACGACTTAATTTTATAAATGGATGATATTAAATATGTTGTATAGCCTCATGATGGTAATTTCCGTTTCTTGATTTCTTGGTGTTTGTGATGTTAAAGGTCATTTGCTTTCAGTCTGTCTTTTAAGGAGATAATTCTTCTTACAATATAGGTTCCAGTGTCGCCATGTTGTAAAAGGCATGACTTTCAATGCAGCGTCCTTTGAAGAGTAAAGTGAGGCTGTCACAAACATTTGAAATGGCAGCTTTCTGAAGAGAGTATGGCAGACAATAGGTATAGGCTTCATTAAATACTTGCTCTACGTAGTTTCTATCTTCTGTAGCAATCGACAAGTAGGAGGTAAACTTCTATCTCTATCTTCCATGATGATTCATGAGTTCTCATTTGGAAACAGCCCTTTACATCCCTGAACTTTATTGTGTAGCCTCAGTTACAGAATCCTTCGCTTTCTCAATGCAATACATGTTTCACTAACTACTATTAGATTACACTACCTGATATTACGTTAGGTAACTTTACATTGCTCATGCTACCTTCAGTGTGACACTACTAAGCGCCAGTTGTTATTAGTTTATAATGTTGAATAACATAAGTGGAAAGGCTTGCTACTCGGGTATGATTTGGTATATTGCTCTCTTCACCTCAGCTATTTTCATCTTTTTCCCATTAACATTTTCCTTCACCTGCATAAATAACAACACATCATTAGATTCATAAACGCAATTTACTACATGATGATACTGGCTGTGTTGAATGTGACTAAGCTCTTTTACCTTAGCTCTCAGTTCGGCCACAAATGACCCATCAGTCACGGAAGACTGAACGGCAGTGACCTCAATCCTCAGGTCCCTGAGTTTCATCATTACATCAAGCAGCAGTGCTTCTCTGTATGGACATTGCAGCTCCACCAGCGCATCAGTCTCGATTATAGACACCTGTACTGTGTTTGCATCCATAAGACCCAACAGTTCCACAGGTGGTGGTGGTGGTGGCGGCTCCACTACTGTAACAGGCTTCGGACTGCCTGTCACCTCTACAGCTCTCATTTTCCTCTTTTCAGATCCAGTGCCTGACCATGTCCGATCCTGGCTTGTTAAACCACTCCGCTGCTCGACCTCCATCTGCTTCGCCTTCACTTCCAGGTCTTGTATTTTCCTCCTCAGCTGTTTTAGGTACTCTATTGTGTCCCCTAAAATCGAGGCCTTGTCCATTTTAGTCACGAAGGGCACTAAAGACCTCAGTATAACAAACCTCTCATTCAGCTTCTCCCTGCGCCGGCGCTCAGCCAAAACATGATTGACGCTCATATCCTCCTGTGGCGCCCCTGCGCCTTTTTTCAGTTGTTGAGCAGCCTCTGACATGTCCGCTGACTTGCAGGGCTCATTCTCTTCAGGATATTTCCCATGCAGATACGGAACTGTAAACAGAATGAACTTGAGGAGCCATTGAGACCCGGCACCACCAGTAGTAGTTGCCGCGACCTGGTCCCCGTATAGTGTCCACTTTGCGAAGGCCGAGTCAGCAGACAAAATTAAATCTTCGGCAGAGAAGAACGACTCGGGCAGCGGTGGTTGCTGGTGGTGGTGCAGGATGGATGACACCGTATGGGAGTAATGTGAGTCCTCTTGGGTCAGATCTTCCAGTAGTTGGGTCTCTGCAAAATAATAATTTCAGAAAATGTGGTTATCGGGTTTATCAAGGCACTGGCTTTAAGGCCAGAATTGGTTAGAGGATCAAATCAGGAAGTGATTACCTGAAAATGGAGGGGGTTGAAGAAGATGAACACCACCGGTTCTCATCTGATTTTGCATCAGTGCCCACCTCCTAGCCGAATCGATTTTGTAAGACTCAGTTGTGAAATGGCCATCATCCTTGTTCTTTTGAATCCGGCTCGCCGGAAGTACATTGAAATCCGATTCTAGATTATTAGAAGCATCTTCAGGTGACCTGACTCGGATATCTAGATCAGATATCTCCATCTGCATGAGCTCGCTCACCTCACCGGCCACTCTGCCAGTCCCGGCCTCTGAGTCTAGACCACCCGGTTCCTCATTTTCTTCTTCTTCATCCTCATCCTCGTCATTGTTCCCAGGGTTACTGTGATTGTTGTTGGATGACATGCCAGCGAATGGAGGTGGAGAGTGGAAGCACTGGGATGAAGTGGCCGGGTTGGAGGTGGAGTGGCCGGACAAAGCTGGTTTCGGCGGTGGGGCGTGTTGACTCCGGTTGTAGTCGTGAAAGAATGTCTTCACATGGCGAACCAGCCCCAAGTCTTCTTGTATCTGCGTGATAAATGTGGTGATAAGGATTTGTCAACCACTGGCTCTTTAACTCATTTGGTCTTTGCCTACACCATAGACGCTTACCATTTCAGTGGACCCGAATTCAACCACCCCGTCAGCAACTGGAATGCACAGCACAGTCTGATCAAAAAATAGTTACACTAATCAATCACCTTATCATCCATCTCCTGGGCGGTGATCTAAATGGGTGTTGTTATCTGTTATGAATTTCTTGCTCACCTGAACTCGAGCACTCTGATCATCCATCGCAGATCAGGATCGATTCGAACATGTTGCAGAAGAGAAACAGAAATGTTAATCATCAATCTCCATGATTCTCAACTCAGATGTTTTGCTGACAGCTAAGTGCTGCTGCTACCTTTGCAAGAATGGCCCTTGAGAACACCTTGCTTTCAACCTCATTTGCTCCGGTGAGCCACACATGTTGCCGTCTGGCATATGCTTTTCCCGGCAATCTATGGACAGAAACCAAAACGCTGATATCAAATTCTTTTGTGATGGTGTCATTCTTCCTACATTGGACTCTTGCTGTCTGTGCTGATCAATTATTCAACACCAATAAATGAAGTGACTACATTTGTGAATGTAAGCAGTCAGTGCTAGCTATCAGCTAGGGCAGCTTGTTTGAGTTTAATAGTTGAGACACCAGCAAGTTCACACATTTCAGTTCTGAGGAGAAAGATCCAACCATCAAATCAACACCCAGTTCAAGCAAAAGGTGCTGCTTAGGATATTTAAGGTGAAAATTGCCTCACCAAACTCCCACATTTTCACCCCTTCAAAAAGGTTAGTGTAGTTTTGCTCCTGTTAACATCAAGCTCTCAGAATCCAAGTCATTCACCAAGGAGAATTTCTTGGTGCACTTTGGACATCAGTAATTTTTTTGTGTCAGGTTGTCACATGAAATTTTGATTTTTCATTATATTGTGCGTTAAATTAGGTTAAGCTTCAAAAAATGTAATGTGAGATCAGCTTAGCTTACCCAACTCCGAGGGGGAATGAGAAGGAGACACACATGAGGTAGAACCACTCTGATTCAGTCAAGTCCTCGGGAGACAGTGAGGCGCTGGGCCTCCTCGCCGGCGCCTCACTGGCGTCTCCAGCTGACAACGAGTCGAAGAGCTCCCTTAACTGCTGGCTTCTCTGCAATGAAGCCTCCTCAGCGCTCACTTCCATTGATTGGATCGTCTTCCTGGTCTTTATCGCCCCGTTGTAGTACCCATCTGCCCACACCAAGTTCCTGAGATGCACCAATCACATCTGACCATCAAGTCTAGATTTTTGGTCATTCAAGATGAATGAATGAATGAATGATGTGAATCATATTCTTAATCAGGAAAGCATGATGATAAGGTTACCCATTCTGAGGGGAGAGCTGCCAGAAGAGGGAGTAGGTCCACTGAATGGCCTGCACAGAAGCCTGCAGCGAGCTCTGCAGGCGGCCGCCGCCTGTCCCCAGTGGCACTCCAGCCATTGACGAGCCTTGTATTCACACACACCAGACAGAAACTCTTCAACTACTTCAACTACAACGATCTTGCACAGTGAAAAACTCCGAAACTGATGATCAACAATCAGTCAACAGCGAAAATGAAGAGTTTCTGAATAGAAGGAGACGAGTAAGAATTGAGTGGAGGTTAAGAGAAGAGAAGGTGGAGTTGAGTAAGTGGCTTGCTGGGTGAAGGTTATAAAAAAAGAGGAGAGACCAGCAGTTGGGAATATCTAGACGAATGAGAATGAGGAGGGGGGGAAAAAGGTAGGTGATGAATTTGAGGACACGCCAACAGCATCAGAGCCATCTCCATGTCGCAAATAAGCACCACATTTACAGTTACTGTACCACACTAGCTGTCTGGCTGGCTGGCTCTCATAGTCATACACACTGGCTCCCAGACCAGCAATATGTAATCAGCTACTTCAGTTATTAAGTAGAGAAAACACTGATGTTTGGAGATGGGGATTTGTCAAATGGCTCTGTTGGAGCTCAGGGGTGGGCCAGTGGTGATGGAGAAGTGGATCTAACAATTTGAAAAAAATGGAGGAGACGAAGGAAGGAAGCTTTTTTATTGTTGGGGGGTTTTGACTGGTTGCTCTACCAGACAGTTGTTTGCTTTGCCTGCTTATTCAAGCTGTGCATGCAAAGTTCAACCCTTGAGTGAAGTGGATCTAGCTGAAAAGCCAATGTGATACTTAGTGATTTATTATTAAATTTTTATTTTTTTATTTTTATTTTTTTCAATAAGTTATATAACTAGTTAAAACTACATGGCACCTACTCATTGATATATATTCATAGTGCATGCCTCAAGAATATAAATTTATTTTTAAAAAGATATAATCAATATTTAACTTGTTTTAAATTGAAAAAAAAAAGTCAAAATCGGCAGATGGCTGACACTGCAAAAATCTTTCAGACATGCAACATGTTTTTATTTAATTATTTTGTAACGAATTGTAGTGTGTTAATGCTGTCATTGATCATTGTTAATGTTGTGTTAGCTGAGGGATTAGGTGGGGGCAAGAAGAGGCAGTAAGACTGGGAGTTAGAGAGTGACCAGACTGAGCAGGGGATGAGATTTGGTATCAATAATTTGAAGGTATTGGGTTCAAGTCTTGTTGGTATCACATTTACGCTTAAATACGCTAGGGGAGCGTGTGAGTTGGCCCGCAGTGAGTATGGACATATACAGACATGTGCCAGAATTTATGAATTCATTTTGACAAAAATTTAAAAAGTCAAACCCGTAATCACTGTAAGCCTGGCTAAATAGCTGATCTCATTATCAGCTTCATCTTCTTCTTTCCGGTTTCCATACATAATCTTCTACAAAAAAATTTTGTGTGTTTAGTGCACACATCCTATTTGATGAGTGATGTCAGATTTCGTTACATATCATTTCACTTGCAATTTTAATATATTCATACGGATGTCATATCAATGAGAAATTTTTGGATGAACACAGTCTACCAAGTGGATTGTGGACACACCGATATGGAGCCGTCACGTAGCATTTTAACTAGTCACGTGACGTGATGAAAAATTTAAAAAAATTTAAAATCAATGATAAATCATAACATGCTAATTTGATTTTTTAAAATGTTATGAGGCCAACACCACACATAATCTTCTCCTTTTTTTTGTGTGTCTGGTGTCACATACACTCAATATTGTAAAAAGCGTTAGGTAGAGATTAATCGGAAGGCTGCTTATTTATATTAATTTTATAAAATAAATATTAAAAAATATTTAGAATAATTAATAGACGGGACATTTTTACACCGTCTAACAACTAATCAGTCGCCTAAACGGCCAGACCGACACACCTTGTAGCATAGAAGCAAGAGTTCATTAACATATTTATACTCATGTGATATTATCTACCAACTGTATATTCAATCTCCAAACTGTACAATAAAATCATTGATGGAATCTGCAGCAGCTGCTCCTCATCATCACATCTCCCACGTTCGTTTGGCGAAGAGAAGGCCAGGGCCACGTCAGGCGGTCAGGGTCCACTTTCGCATCGATCCATTCGACCAGCGTCTCGATTGATCGATCCTCCTACGCACTGTCCACGCTCATATTCAGCCTCACCTCGTTCCCGATCTGGAAGTAGCAGCCCCTGAAAGCAAAGGCATCTTCTTCCATAAATTGCATCAATAAATTGGTAAGGGTGTGTTTGGTTTAAAAAAAATTTGGGGACACGAAAATTTGAGGGAAAATAAAATGGAAATGAAATTTTTGGAGGATTCCATCTAATTTTTCCTTATTTGATTTCATTAGAAAAATGTCAAGGAAAACTGTTTGGAATCCATTTCATTTTCCATGATCATGGAAAGTTTTATGAAAACATATGTCAAAAATATCAACATTTCATCACTTCATACATTGAATTTGATGAAATACATTGAATTTATTTAAAAATTAATTATTTGTTTGAGATACATTGAATTTGATTGAATTGATTTGTTGGAGATAAGAATTACTTTTTTCATCAAATTTTTCACCTAATTTTCTTTCCCTCCTGTTTTCCATCTAAACCAAACAATGAATTTTATTAATTTTTCATCAAATTTTTCTTTCCTTCAAATTTTCCCTAAACCAAACACATCCTAAGGGATGCGAACATGAGCAGGTATTGAGTTCAATTCTTGTTAGAAGCACAGATGATGGATTTTACTAAAAGAGTGTGAAAACCGGGGAGTGCGACTCATCCATATAATAAATTCTATAAAAAAAACGAGATTGATTTTGTACCCTCTGAATCCACGCCTCAGGCATCCAGTCAACCTGATCAAGCCGCAGCGTCGTCCTCACTTTTCCAGGGGCTCCTGCGGGAGGTCGCGCCCTTGCGCTACCAGGAACGTCGATCTGTAACACTAGACCGTGAGGTTAGGGCATCCTCATTGAATAAACCTCAAAAGTAGATTTGTGTCTTGCCACGTGAGATTTGTGTCATGTCACACGAACTTCATAAACTTTCTTTTCATAAATCTCTCACTCACATTGAATAAATCTTTTATAAATCTGTGCACATGGGCACACGTGTCATATTACTTTTTTATACATTTTCATACCAAACTAATTACCAATATAATAAATATTTCATTATGTTGTTATTATTTATTTATATTACTTTAATTATTTGTTTAGAGAAGACAAACAAAAAAAACATAATTAAAAATTTTCATTAAATAATAATAATAATATATTAAATCTAGTACACTTCACACTTAAAATAAAATAAAAGCTACATAATTAAAGATAAACATAACTTAATTTAAATTTAACTTAATACGGCGTTTATAATCTGAAAACGCCGTATAAGTCCGGTCCATTTCATTTAAAAAACCCTAAATACATCGACGACGTTTTGAACGTGAAAACGCCGTATAATCGTTAAAAACTCCATATTTGTTTCATGAAGCGCTCCATACAGATGAAACGGTATCATGTCAGAAGAGGATAAACCGTCTTCCACATTGAAACTTCATGCCAAATAAGGTTCATCGTCTGACATAAACCTCTTTCATAAACCTTCGATGGAGATGTCGCGAAACTTGAAGATCAAGAAGCCCAATGTGCTTGTTTATGAGGTTTCCATTCACTTCATAGATTGAAGCCTTGTTTTCCACAGCTGAAGAGAGCATGCACAGCCGGAGAAGCAGAGAGAGACGGAGACGCAACGGGAGGGAAGGAGAGGCAAGGAAATTGGCGGCCTTTTTTTATTTTTTATTTTTTTAATGGAATATTTAAAGATTTAGTGGATATATTCTATAAGGATCTATAAGTGATGTATTTAGCAGTTGAAATAATGTCGTTTTAGTTTTTTTTATGAGATCAGGATTTCTAAATATTAGATTTTTTATTGTTTTAAGGTTTTAAAGATTTTTTGGTTTCAAAATTTAATATTTTTAGTGTTTTTTTTATTTTTCAAACACATTCAAAATGGCGTCGTTTCACAACTCTAAAACTATCAATCCTAAAAATACTTAACTCTATAAATCCTAAAATATTTGAAATTTTGAATCATGAAATCTTGAAACTCCTAAACATCATTCAAAATAAAATTATTTTAACTGTTCTAGTATATATTTTATATATCATGACGGGCATATCCATTTTTTCCATATCATATTTAAATTGGGGTGAATTTGACTGAAACGTCATTTTTGCAGAATTTTCAATCGGGAGCTATTCGTTCTTGACGACTAAAAAAAAGTAAATTTTGATGTACCAACAATGATTTTTATTTTCAATAAAAATTCTATTCTACTTGAATATAATAGAATAAAATTTCCACAGTCTTTACAAATTATTTTTATTTTCTTTGGAATTTACCATTCATTTTAATCCCATTTTGATTCTATTCAAATAAAATCACACTTATAAGCGGACTATTTAGAACACATAATTTACATAACAAAACTGATATCTGACTGCTTGTCAATCTCGTTGTTGAATATTAGGATAATAAAGCATTATTCACCAAAAACATATTTTATAATATAAAACCGCCTATGTAAATCGATTATTTATAAAATAGAAAACTAGTGAAGAAATTGCGATTTTATTAAAGAAATCACCGGTTTCAAACTGATATTTTGTATTTATTTTATTTTTTTGATGAAATTGCCAATTTGAAATTGGTGATTTCTTGAAAACATATCAATTTTAAACTACCAAAACCATCGATCCATTATGTGGTTTTTAAAAGAGATAATCAATTTCAAATTGCGATTTGAGTAAACTGTGCGCTTGTACATATTATCAAATAATGGTTAGATACTGCAGCTTTCTTTATAAAAAATGATGTCATTTTATGACGCATTCGGTTCAATCCAACTTAATATGAACACTAAAAAATAAAATAGTTACAAAAATAATTTGATTTTGAAAAAATCAAATAAAATTAATAAATTAACAAATTTTATATTCTATTTTCATTACTTATATTTTTTATTCCCTAATTTTATAAATATTCATTAATTGTGCATTTATACTCATCAAAAAAATAGTTATTTAAATCAAATAAGCATGAATGTTCATTAAATAATTGTATGAATTAGTTAATATATAAAGAAAAATATTAAAAAGACATTAATATTCACCAAATATATGTTTATTAGTTGAATATTTATGCATCAATATGATATTTATGTTTATCAGTTCGATACATATGTTCATTATAATTGAGCACTTTCTCAAACTCCAATTAGATTTATACGAGCTTGCTAGCTTAACACTCACGTAACAAAATAGTTAAATCATTTTCAGAAAATTTATATGTAGGATTAATTAAGTAATTTTATTATTTTTTGCTTATTATTTCAAATGTATTCTTAACTAGAAGCATCTATTTTTTTCATTGTCAAATGATTTATTTTATTTTATTTTCCATTCAAATAGTTTATTTCACATTCTCTATAAACTCGAGAACAAGCCCTAATAAATTCATACCAAACGATAAAATGGAAAAACGTTGGAATAGAAGCACGTACGACGTAACCTCGTTCGAAGTAATTGGTTGTTGATCAATAAGATTAAGGTGTCGTTCTGTAAAATTAAGAGTTGAATGCTGAATGTTAAATGAAAATCTGAATGGTCAGACCACTGGTCAGACCACAACTGATTGCTGATTGCTGAATGGTTTACTTTCATTTGGTAAATCATTTTTTTAACATCTTAATAACTCATGAAAGAAATTAATCAACAAACTCATCACCATCACCGATGGAGGACGACAACATTCTTTGACGCGCCAACAATTAACCATCTCGAAACAATAATATTTTTTTAATTAAAAACTAGATCTACAGAATAGTATGAGTTTACCCAGATAATCCATGTTTGTTTGTGGGTTTTAACTAAGCCCACGTTTGGTAGTCCGGATTAATAGTCGGATAGGATAATTAATAATAGTGTAACATGTTTGGTTGCAAATAGGATAAGTATTAATAATCCCAATAGATAGATTTTAGCTTTAAACATCAGGATTATTTATCCCTCCAAATTAGGTGAGATTATTTATCCCGTTACTATTAATAACAGTACTGCTACCCAACGTACCCGTTAATAGAAATTATATTATATTAATTACTAAAAGTTTAATAGAAATTTGAAGATGAAATGTTAATAGTCAGACATCCAATAAATTATAAAAAAATTTAAAAAATGAATATTATTAATATATCGCTAAAATGTGTGGTAAATACGGACTGGTGAGTTAGTATATATTTGAATTCCTATTATGAATTAAACTCTAATTTAGGTACACTAGAGATAGGTAACCGAAATTCAAAAATGTAGTTTGATCTCATTTTTTATTATTAAAAATTAACATTTTTAAAATACATAATTTTTATGCTATGTACTTTGTTGAAATTACTAAAGATCATATTTAAAGAATAAGATAAAAAGTCATATTTTAGTTTAGTTTTTTTTTTAATATTAAAACATATGAAAAATTAACTTTAATTAATTTTGTACATTTATAAATTTTTCAACAATATTATAAGATCATGAGTCTCAATCACTCTTGGGTGCTCGGGAAGTAGGTACTCCCGTTTGCGACGTCGTTTTGATGAAATACGACGTCGTTTTTCTCGTTTTCTATCTCAACTGATGAATATAGAAGCACAACTGGTGAATATTCATCAGTTGTGCTTATATATTCACCAATTGTTATTTCCTATAAATATTGAAGGACAAATCATCTAATAAATATAGCAGATCATTTGATGAATATAGCAGGTCAACTGATGAATATAGAACAACAATTGATGAATATTCATCAATTGTGCTTATATATTCACTAGTTGTTCGTTTTTGCAATATTGAAGCACAAATTATCTGATGAATATAGCATGTCATCTGATGAATATAGAAAAATAACTTGTGGATATTCATCAGTTCTGCTTCTATATTCACTTGTGTTGTTATATTCATCAGTTGTGATTATATATTCATCAGTTGTTTGGCCGAGTGCGATGTGTTTAATGCGTAACATGTAAAACAACGTCGTTTTCATCAAAAACAAAACGACATCGCAAAGGAGAGGACCTACTCCCAGAGCATCCAAGAATTTGCATGACAGTCTATGATGACATGGAGGATAGTGAGATGCTTTTAACTTTTGACTACTACATATGAACTGAATTATTAGAAGTTAATTTTAGTAAATTAATAAAATATTAATATTAATTGTTGAATAAATTTAATAAGTAAGTATTTAAAGTATTTTTTTTGAAATTTCATGTAAAATTTGAAATTGCTAGGATTCTTAATGATGCAGAATGAGTTTTTTTTTTTGTAAATTATTATAATAAAATAATTAACATTTGATTTTAAAAATAAATGACGTACACATTGAGATTATTAAATGATAAATAAAAACAGAGAAATGAATTATATTAAATGACAGATAAAAAACGGAAGGAATATTAAAATAAAACTATTTCTTGATAATTTAATTTTTCTAACATTTTTTTAATTTAATAAAACTATTAAAATAAAACTATTTCTTGATAATTTAATTTAATATTACCAAAGCCTTGGCCCATGAGGCAGGGCATGGATTTTTATAACTACGGATAAAGAGGAATACAGGCTGTTGTGTTACTACATTTTTTTCTTTTCTAAAAAGTGTTCAAAGGAATCTATCAAAATAACAAGAGTATCTGCTGTACATGATGGGATTCTTACATCTTATCTGGCTTTCAACCTGTTGGTTTTGTCCACAGATGCCGACATAATTTACATGGGAGGATCAGCATTGGTGAACGGCGCTAGCTGACCCTATCGTGATTATAAGAGGCTTTTGAAGATCTAACTGGGGCGATTCGGACAGGATGGGGAGCCCTGATGGAGCAAAGCTGCCCTCCAGCTCAGCGTTTTCAGCCAGTGCCTTGTCCAAGGAAGCCTTTGCAATCTTCATAATGCATATGATGAGAATGACTGCATGCAATAAGAGACAATGGAAACGATAATCAGAGACTGAAAGAATTATTGGTGACAAGCTCATGTTCGGAAATATACTTCCATCACCATGTTTTATATTTAGCGCCTAGAGATTCGAATATTCAAATTACCTGATACAACAAAGCCTGCGGCCATGAGCACCTGTTATCAGAGTCAGTGTATTAGACATACTAGAGTAAAAAAGAGAGAACGAGCTACAAGATTTACACACTAACACCCGTGATAGCATGAGGACCGGCACTTACCCAACGAGTAGTGGAGACCTCATTCCACCCATGTGTGACATCTGAGAGATCCTTCAATGTGGTCCCGACATACACCAGGGCAAAAGTAATTGGCTGTTAAACATTAAAAAATGATTTAACAACATTATTAATGAAGTATCAGATACTTAAAGAAGCTACACTCCGTTGGTGACTGCTTGGCTAACCGATAACAGTAGATGAGATATTTATGTGATACAATTTAATGAGCTTGCAACTTTTTATACATACTTTCTCTAGGCCATGAAAATAAAGCGGATAAGATATTATAAGAATTACCATCATTCCGAACCAAGAGGCAAGCATGTATTCTGCAACATTAACGGGAGTCACGGACAAGAGGTAATTCAACATATTAAATGGAAGAAATGGGACAAGACGCAGCAGGAACACAATCTGTGGAAACAGGGAATAACCAGGATCAGTATATGATAGAAGCATGTAGCTTCTTTATATGCTAAGATCAATAAACAAAATCCATCATTGATTCTCTCTATGAAATAATCAAGCAAATGGGTCATCACATCCATGCCTCGATCACTATCATTTCAAATACACCCTCTAAAGGAAGGGAATTAATGATTAAAGTCATCAGACCTTGAATCCTGATCTCTGAATAGCGATAGCTACAGCCTGAAATTTAGGGTAATCCTTCAACTTGGAAATAACATACGATCTTCCAATCTGCAAGACAGCAACATAGTTCTTTATCATCTTCTGAGACTAAAAAATTAAAACATGCATAATTTCTCCATAACAAGGCACATAAAAACCAAATATCATAAGAAATAAAAAGCAGTTGGGTTAGGGGGACATGTAGTCTTTGCCTTGCACAAGAAAACAAAGATGCCGCATAATATGCGAGATAAAACATAAATGAAAGAGGGACTTGAAATGACTTACTGTTCTACCAAGAAGGAAGGCAGCTGTTGCTCCTATGGTGGCACCAATTGAGTCAGCAACAAATCCAATAGGCAACCCAAACAGATAACCACCTCCAAGCTAGATCCAAAAAAGATGATGGCTTAGTAATTTGTGGAGACAAAAGAAATAAAGCCACTTACATTTTCAAGAATGCAATGTCCAATCCTAACTTGTATCTAATCAATTGAAACATATATTAGTCTTGGCACTGAGTCCAATCTGCTCTTCAATAAAGTTATATTAGAACCAAAAACTGATCAAGTGTATCAACGGCCACATCCGAGGCATATGATTCTCCTAGATCCCCAACTTCAGTATAATAGTAAGGAGACCATGTCTAGCATACATGTTACATGTATATCTGCAGCCTCACACAATGTTGACTATCAACATATGGTATTTGAAGATTAGTTGGATCCACACTCAAAACCAATTGGCAATGAGTGGGGGTGGCCAACTATATATGAGGCACATATTTGAGCTCAATTTGTGTATTCTGAAGACATAACTGGGACAAAGCCACATATTGCAAATACTTACTGTGAGTACTGATGCTGGCACTGCAAGAATTGTCAGAGGAATGTATGCAACTGCCCTGGAAGAAGTTAATAACATGTGTGTTCACAATAGCTTAAAGAAGACTGATAGTAGATTTGGAAAATACACAGACACAACATCAAATGTTGATGTTAGTGCTTAAGTTCTTTTTTAATAACAAAGCAGGAGAACTAAATAAAAATACTGCAAACTACTGATAGCTAAAAAACATTGAATATTTTTTATAAAACAAAAAAAAATTATTGATAGCCATCTTCAGGCATTGCAAAAGATAAAAGAAAACTACAGTTCGTTCCGATTCTAAATGACTTACAGAACTAGTGGGCCAAATGGTCCAAGATCCTCCTTGATCCATACCAAAAAGTCTTTCAATAGCTGTTGAAACAAAAAATACATAAGTCAGCTTTTAATATGCGAGAAAGGGGGCATTTGACTGAATGAAGTTCCTAAGAAAACATCTCATGTGCGTTGCAAGGTTCCTCAATCTATGAGATGAGCGGAGATTTTACTTTCTCATGCTTCATTTTCTTATGATCTCCCTAAACATACATTAGTGAAATCCTCAAACAATCTAAGAACGCACGGAGTGATAAGAAGTTCTAGACTATTATCTCACTCAAACAAGACAGATTTGTAACCGTACTCCAACCAAATACATCCAAAATGGTTTAAAATCTGGGATGGGTTTCAGTAATAACTCTATCCAAAAACCACAAACCAGTGGCACAACCCACCCACTAATCAGAGCTTCTATCTGTACCTACACCACCAATAAACTACAGCACAGATAGAACATTCAAGAGATTCGAGCTCAGGCTTCCCAATCTCCATCACACGAAAACAAACCTCAGACTTAATCCAGATCCAAAAAAAAACGCGCACAGCTCGAACTGAACCCCAAAACACAATCAAACCCTAAAATCAACGAAAAATAATAATCAGACCTTCTCAATCGGAAGAGTATAACAAGCAACCGAAACGGCAGCAACCAATACGATCAAGAGGACGATCCGGAAAGCGGACGTCCAATTCCATTGAACCGCCATGAAAGAGAGACGATTACGCCAAGCGCGGCAGTCGTCGTCCTCGTCGTCGACTGGGAGTTCCTGCCTGACCGACGACCTAGCTCTCAGCCCCGCTGCTCCTACGTTTGCCAGATTTGAAAGCCCCCTTCGATCACCGCCACCACCACCAAATTACCAAACCCTAAAATACAATACAATCCCCCTTCTCCTCCACTAACCTCAATCCACAAAATCCTAAATTTAGCGAAAATTCAGAAAATCCAAATTCACTGCTCTGCTCATTATTGCTGCGGAAGCAAACTACGATCACAAGCAATTTCGCGATCTCATGGAAAACCTAATCCACAATTTGAGCTGAAGAAGCTACTCATCTTCTTCCTCCCCCAACAAACTTTTTTTTTCCGAATCTACCGTTTTATTTATTTATTTATTTAATTATTTTTCTTTTTGAAAATTGCACTGTATTATTAGCATCATGATAAAATCATTTTGCTTAACCGTTTTTAGAATTGCGTGAACCGTCTTTTACGTAATTAAATTTAAAATTTAGTCGTGTTATCTCTGTATTTTTTAATTTATCAATATATACTCTCTCTTAAATTAGTAGATTAAAAAATGTTAATAGTAGCAAAAAATGATAAATTTTATGTAAAAATAAATTGATAAATTTTAATAATAATTTTTTATTAATTATAATAATAAGATAATTAATATTATGATTTTAAATACCTATTAAAATTTATTAAGTGATAAAAAAATGAATAATGACAAAAAAATGGAGAAGAGGGTATATAATATATTCAAAAAATACAAATTTTTTCTATAAATTTATATGAGTTATGAGCTATAACATTCTATCCGTCAATCTCTACTTTTTATATTCAATTAATAGTTACTGTCTCGCTTATTTATTCTATTTAGTTCGGATATTATTATCTATAAAATTTATAAGTATCAAAATAATTAAAGAATTTTTATTATTAAATCTATATATATATATAACGGATGTCCGTACGACGCTCTCTGTGGTTCGGTTCGGTTTGGTTCAATCCGGTTTGGTTTCAAATTTTAGAAAATCGTTCAGTTTACAATTTCATATTTTAAAAAGGGATGACTAATAATTTGGTTCGATTTTTAATTTTTCTCAAACCGAACCGTCGGGATGATGAGTGTCTTTAATCGTTCGATTTACAGTTTTATATTTTAAAAAGGGATGACTAACAATTTGATTCAATTTTTAATTTTTTTCGAACCGAACCGTCGGAACGACAGGTGCCTTTACTTGTAATAGATATAAGGGATGAATCATTTTAAGATTTTATAACTAGACTTAATGAGAGAAAGTAGAAAATTTAATTATTGTTCTCTCCATAACTTTTATATTTAATTGAATTAAAATCCCTTTTGATTAATTATTTATCTCAACAGACCACATGTCAAATTTTTATTCATTTAATTTTTTATGGGTCACATCAAATCCACAAGATCACGACTTTGTGAATAAAAAATTATTATTGTCTCCATAATACTTTTATTTAATTGAATCATTAAGTACCTCTTAATTAGATATTTATCTCAACGAAGTTGATAATCAAACGGATCACATGGCAAATTGTTATTGGTTTTTTTTTCATAGATCCATCGAAATCCACAAAATAGAGTATCTTATTTAGAACTATAAAACAAAATAAGACCATAATAATGAGAAAAGGTAAACAAAAAATATTAGTATATTTAGGGTTGTTCATCGGTTCGGTTAAAAACGAACCGAATTGAAACATAATTTTATTATTCGGTTTTCTATTTTCAAAACCGAAAACCGAATCGATTTGTAGCGGTTTGGTTTTAGACCGAATTGATTTCTTTTGGTTTGGTTCGTTCGAAAACCAAAAAACTGACTAAATTAATTTTTTAAATAAAAATCTTACTTACTAATGATTTAACTCATAATAATTTTATAAAAATAGAGAAAGTAAATATTTTTTTGTTATTTTGTATACAATTATTTATTAAGTAGTGTAATAACTAATTTTGGCATTCAAGTATAAATTAAGAAACTAAAAATAATAAATAAATTCATATTAATTTTATCATTATTTTAATAATTCGGTTTTCGGTTTGGTTTAATATTTATTACCAAAATCGATACTCAAATCGTAATAATTTTATCGGTTCGGTTTGAAAATGGAATTATTAACTATCAAACCAAACTTTTTTGAACCAAATTGAATCGGTTCGGTTCGGTTTCAGTTTTAACCGAACTTTGACCAGCCCTAAGTATATTCATCACTTTTCTATTTAATTGAATAATTAACACCTCTTAATTATTTATTTCTCTCAATAAAATAGATAATTTATAGGATCATGTGATAAATATTTATTGTTTACGGGTCACATCAAAATTCAGAATTTTTGTTAGAACTACTGTAATATTCTTGGGTGATATAATGCTAAACTCGGGACCGATTTTATCAGAGAAATTTACCAAAAAAATATCCTTGGGCCTTATTTTCATAATCCAATTTTGTTTTAAAAAAAGGACTCTTATTTTCTTAAGCCAAATTTAAAACTTGCATTATTTATTAGAATTAGTGTCTCCCAAAACTATTTGTGAGCTGAAAGGGAAAAATTAATATATAAACAGATACGTGAGGTAAAAAATTATTTGTAGCTCGGCTAGCAAATTGTGAGAGAACCTTATGACATGCTGAGTTATATGGTCTTCAACTCTAGCTGTTATTTTCTGTTCGCTCAGTCTTGTTAAGTATAATTATGAGTGTGTGGTTGAAAAATGTTATCTTTTTGTTGTCATTTCCTGGTTTTGCATCATCTTGGCTAGATCGTCGTGCGCTGCCCTCTTAGATTATTGACTTTCGATATCAGGATGTTGTGATGGTATGTGGCCTCTCAAGAAATTTTTGTTGAACATGATTCTGGTTTCTGTATAAGAAATTAGACTGATTCTGATTATTAGGATGGTAGGTCGGATTGAATTGGCCTCCTTAGTATCATTGAGACCTTCCCCGCACAAAGTTCACATCCTTTTCAAGGTGTTTCTCCTCATTTGCACCTAATAAACTTTGTATGAGGTGTTTATGATATTGAGATTGTCGGTTGAAGCATAGTTATTAAAACCGGATCGGATCGGTCGGTTCAACCGTGAACCAATATTTGGTCTGGTCCGGTTTGACAAGTAGTACCGCCTTGACAAATGAACTAGCCGGTTTATTAAAACCAGTTCAGTACGTAATAAATATATAAATTTTCTTAATTGATAGAGATTATGACTAATAAATTATAAATACAGATTAAATGTAAAACTGCATCCGCTAAGAATCAATCCCTAGACTTCAGTGACATTTGACATTGCATCTACCACTCGGCCAATCCAGTTATGTTGATTCTCAATGTTGTGGTTTATATTTATATTAAAATTTTTACGTAATTAGACCGGCGATCGAACCAGTCCGAGCCGCCAGTTCAACCGGTAAATCAAGAACCGAAGCTCGCACCGGTTTGACTCCCGGTCCGGTTCTGATAACTATGAGTTGAAGCGTTAATCTTATATCTTAATCAATGGCTCCATTTGTGCACGTAATTTAGATATAGAATTATCTTGAACAATACCATGCGCAGAATACCTTCATAAAGTTAAGTTTTTATGGCTCTGTCGTTGTCCCAAATTCTAGAACACTTCCTCAATGATAATAAGTTCAGCCTCTCATGTTGGTTTCTTCACCAGGGAGCCTCCGACGTCTTGGTCCATGATCTACATACAGTAGAAAGATTGGTCAAAGAAGAAGAGGTGGATGAGGTCATGCTTGGACCTGTCGTGGTGATGGTATCTTCTAAGTGGGGCTCATATATTGAGATTTCAAAAGTTGGTGATCTTTCAAATGAAATCTTTTGTTATTGATGGGGGATAATACATGAACAAGAAAGCTTGTGATAGCTTATCTCATGTGTTATATTTTTCTTCGGATTGACTTACGAGCCACTCATTGGCTCTATCTCTTAGAGAGAACGAGAATCGAAATATTGCATGCCTACCTTGAATGTATTGCAAATTTATAGAAAATTTTGGATATGAGCATTTGCCTCCTCCAAACTTAACCCTGCAATGTATTGTTCATCAAGAGATTGATGAGGATCGACTTGACTTTTCAAACCTCCTTCACGATTTCGAGTAGAATGATAGCCGACTTATTGCTCTTTGGGGAGGACATGAAGTACTCCCTTATTAGTTTATCTTCAATGGGCATCTCCATTGTAATATAGTTGCGTGTGAGGTTTGAACTTGAGAGTGTAGTTTGTTTGTTTTTTTGGAAAGTTGTTGTACCAAAGACTCAAACTCATGACTGTTTGAATGAATAATGTTTTTATCAGTCAACCATTAGACTACCACATCGGTGGCTGAAAGTGTAGTTAAGCTTCATATATTGGAATATAATACTTTTTCTAGTTTTTTTTACTTGTCATTTAGACTATACATACATTAAATTTAAATGTAAACTATCCAAAACGTAGACAATAAAATAAAATTCAAACCAACGTCAAATATTCTAGAATGGGGAAATTATAGTGCATTTATGGTGGCATTTGTGTGTACAAAAATATAAAAATAAGTATTATCATATTATCATTACAGTTATAAATTATTTCTCCATTCTCTTTTACTTGTCGTTTTCCCTTTATAAATTTGATTTGATTTGTCATTTTCTATGTAAAATTTTATGATAAAAATTATGATGATAGATCTCAATATGTTCATATCAAATTAGACTTCGATAATACATTTTTATTATTAATTTAATAATATTTTAAAATTTTTACATTTAAAATTTAACGTACGTTATCACAAGTGAACAGTAAGAAGAACTGAGGGAGCAAGTTGAGTAGAAGATTGGGAAATGGGAATCATTCTTGAGTTGATTCATTTTTCTAAAAGATAAATTTTTTTAACACTAATGAAAAATGGAGCAATATTTACAAAGCGTGTAGTCATCTAGGGATCCGAAGAAAAATGGCGGCAAATGAACCAGCACGTCGCACGCGACAGTCGTGTCCATTTATCTCAGCTTGTGAGAGCGTAATTATACTTATAGGTTAGTGTTTGAGTTCAATGGGCAATGTGAGATACTTTCTTATATGCACCAACATCCCCTCACTTGCGAGATCGTTAGGTGGACGAAACCGCAATCTGATAGACCGGTTTATTCAGGGGTGCGGCTAAAACCCGCTCTGATACCATGTTAGTAAGTTGGTTCTATACTTAAAACCAATTAGCAATGAGTGGAAGAGTTCAACTATACTCTAATGTTTGAGTTCAATGCCCGATGTGAGACAAGATCTCTATTACAGTCGAGACGCACTAAATTTGGAGCACTATTCGAGTTCACATTACAATTTCTAACACCGAAAATAAATGTACCTCCAGATGTCTGAAAAGGGTGGCCGATATTAACATTAGATTCTATTTTTACAGACTGCAGAAAATCCAACATGTCCGGTCTCTGCCTAATCTCCTCACATTCCAACTCAGCCGACATCCATATTTACACACAGCCGACCGACCCTCGATCTCCTCTGTCTCCTAACCTTTCAAACCTGAGTTATTGTCCCGCAAGTGCTGAGCTCAGGAGGAGCTGATCGTCGTCAGTCTTGCCAGCAGACGAGCAAGACAGCGCATCTCCATATGATATAGAGCCGCGCTTTCTGCTCTCTGATGTGCATCGAGCATTTGCGCCACGTCTGGTGCTTCAAGCTCCGGGTGGGGAATGAGAACAGGCTGCTTCCTGCCATCCTGGTGTCTAAGCTCGTGCCGTAGCTGGTGTTCTGCTGCTGACTCCGGCTGTGGATGTGTGGACGAGGAGGGGAGATGTTTATATTGGTGGGAGTTGTTTGGTGTTTTGTGGTGAGAGGAGATATTGTGTGTGGTGGGCGCTAGCTGAGGATCGATGTGTTGGCCACTCAGAAGGGGGCTGGTCCCCTTTGCTGGGCTGTTGACGAAGGAGCCGTGGCTGGAGTGGATCAGCGTGACTTGGATTCTCAACCAGCTTGTCATTATTGAGGCCACTCTTGTCTCGTCTCCCGTTCACACCGAAATTAACTGCTGCACGCACGCGCAAACAAGGACATGCCTATGGCAATAAATCGTATGAAGCTAACTAATTTGCTGCACACACAAAACGATCTAGTTTTGAATATCATCAATCACTCCTAAATTGACATATAACATATGAGTTTAGCAGTGGTTGACGATACTAAAAACTACGTTGTTTTAGATGTGCAGCAAATTGCTTGATTGCGTTAGATCCAACTCCGGGCCTCAAAACTAGTTTTACTGATTACATGACTTTCTTATACCAGCTTGAACAAAGTTTTCATTATCATGTGGTCAAAGTGACATGTCTCATTGAAGTGATTCACCGTTAGTTTTATTTTTAATTTTTAAATTTGATATATGTTTAACATTTATACCCAAATTAAGACATCTCATTCCAATTCAGACCAATATAATTTTGTAAAACACAACAATAACAAAATTCTAAACTATCACATGTTCTAATAGAAAGCGAAAAAAAAGGTAAAAAAATAAGAGACTAATTTATTGTGTTATTTAACATAATTTGAGTTCGATTCTTTAAATTGTTGAATATAATCACTTTGCAAATATCTCACGTCGGCTAGTAAAGAGAAGAAGATATAAGTTGTATTTAATTGTCGAACCATGATTTACAAGTTTACGTTTTCAAGGTCATAATCTAGATATGATCCAATATGAATCGTCTGAACGCCGTGGAATGACGATAATAACTCATAAATCTGCGAGACTTGGACCAGTAAATGAGTAAATTTTAATAATTTGCATTTTTTTTTTTGCATTGTTTCAAGTGCTCTCAGACTCCAATTGAGTATTAAAAACCAAAAGGCTTTTGCCTTTTTTTCTAATCTAAATTTTTATATTTGTTATTTCATTTGGAAGCAATTTTCATTTATTTTTCCAGGCCATAATTAAAATGTATGATTTTGGTTATGTAATATTATTTATTTTTTTTTACCGCAAATTAATATTCCAGAGTCTGCGGCTCAGGTAGGTAAGGGTAGGGGAGAGCATTGTTCGGTGAAAACCGATTCACCGAACCAATATAACCGAACCGAATTAAATCGGTTCGGTTAATTTGGTAAATCGGTTAATTCGGTTGAAAACCGAATAAAATTTAATTAATTCGGTTCGGTTAACGGAAGAAAAATTTTTTGTTCGGTTAATTCGGTTA
>NQLW01000012.1:485639-516523 GCA_002312845.1 Kalanchoe fedtschenkoi
ATGCGGCCCTCCCTTTGGATCGGATAAGAACAAGATGGAGAGACCTGATGATCAGTTCGAAAACAAGTCAGAATTTTTTTCTAAGTTAGGATCGATTAGCCCGGTTTAAGATAACTACTAGTAATCTCGTATAGAGCTATAAAAG
This sequence comes from Kalanchoe fedtschenkoi, assembly GCA_002312845.1. Lineage (NCBI taxonomy): Eukaryota > Viridiplantae > Streptophyta > Magnoliopsida > Saxifragales > Crassulaceae > Kalanchoe > Kalanchoe fedtschenkoi. The sequence continues at coordinate 485,785 of NQLW01000012.1, forward strand.
GATAGCAGGATGATTGAAATAAGACTATGTTCCTGAGTTTAGAGTAAATTTGAAGAAAAATGTAAAAATAAATTATTTATTTACTGAAATAAAATTTAAAAATTGCACTAAACTATCACAACTTATCTAATTGCGTTCCGACCTATCACGTTTTTCAAAAAAGATGCGGATGAAAAAAAAAATTGGACTGATTTTTTTGGATAAAATTTACTATTACATTCCTAATTAATATTATTATAAGAGTTAGATTTGTGTGTGAAAATTATGTCATTTTGTGCACAAAGAAAATGACGTTTTTTATACTCAATCGTCAATAATTCTCAATAAATTTTATAAAATCAATTATGTTTACGAAATCAAACAAATTGATCTTGAGTACCATCCAAAATCAGTCCGATTTTTTTTCGTCGCATATTTTTTTTAATCGTGGTAGTTTGAACCACAATTGGATAAGTGATTGTAGCTCAGAAGCATTTTTGAGTTTTTTCCCTATTTACTAAGTTGCCCTTGTTGTGTTTATATGTTATGTATAAAAAAATTATGAAAGTAAGGATAAATAAGTAAATTACACTCATTTTCATCCAAATCTCTCCAACCCCAAATGCCCCCCAAATCCTTCCTATTCTCTCGAATTCGGTTGATAATAAACTCTGGATCAGCCCTTTTTTTTTCTCAAATCCCTCACTCTCCTCTCCTTTTTTTCCCAAAATACAACTCAGGATCATTACTTAAAGGGTCATGTGAAATTCCAAAGGGACAATTACAAAAGTGTGAGCTAGATGGCTTCAATGGCAGGGCCGTCTCAACTGCAATTGAGGTCTTGTGACTGATTTTTAGACATATAATTTTGGTAGATTGAGATCATGTCTTTTAAAATTACATTCTATAAAAAATAAGGTCTCTTATACACATGTGGAGCTATTGCGTATCTCCAGCACTTTATCTATATATATAACAGAATAGGATTTCTGTCGCGACGCTCCTGAACCGGTCGGTCCGGTCCGGTTCGGTTCGATTTCAAATTTTAAAAAATCATTCGGTTTACAGTTTCATATTTTAAAAAGTGATGAATAATAATTTGTTTCGATTTTAATTTTTCTCGAACCGAACCGTCGGAACGAAAGGTGCCTTTAATCGTTCGGTTAAAAGTTTCATATTTTAAAAATGGATGACTAATAATTTGGTTTGATTTTTAATTTTTTTTAACCGAACCGTCGGAACGACGGGTGCTTTTACTCGTTTATTAATAATTTATCACCATATGATGATTTTTTAAAGAATTTGGGACCTTTGTTTGTTCAGAAAAATTTCATCTTAAAATAAAACATTGTGCGAACGATCCATTTGCATACCCTATTAGACGGTCCTAGAGGGATTGGAGAGATATAGTTTTAAATGGTGGAGATATGCATTATTAAGAAGCTAGGGTAGGATGATATGGATTCAAATGGTGGAGATGAACAGTGACCCTACAGAGCAGGATATGTCTGGATCTCTTCGGCAATTTTGAGGGGCAAAATGCCATGTGATGGTGACGATGGGAGTATTAAAATGTGTAAGAAGACTCTAAGCGCAACTGTACGAAGCTGAGCAATAACTTCAAGTACAGTTTCAAACTGGAAAATTTTCAATAAATCTGACATTTTTACTCTTATATTTCCAACTATCTCTTGGACCTCAAACTGGAACTGACGATCACGGTTTACTTCCTGGTAGGCCTGATCAACCAGGAGGAGGCAGTAAGACAACGAAAAATCACTGTTCACACATAAGTTTGCCAGAAGTAGAGTAAATCGGATAATACTTAAAAAAAAGAGGGTATTTTTGATACAAAACGAAACGAAAAAGAATACATTGGAAAAAAAAAATCAAGTTTTAATTCCATCAGACTAGGGGTCCTCAGTCTCAGCAATCTTCCTACATTTATCAGCTCCATGCATTTGAACATCTGCTAGCAAATTCACATGAACTGTCTACATGTTTTCGACACAAGGGGTTCAAACAGAGTGATCAACGACCATCTCGGGTCCATAAGTTTATCTGATCGTAAGAAAAAAATAAACAGAAGTGGAAAAGCGGAAATGGAAAGTGCACTACGAAGTCTAAAAGAATTGTGTGTCAACTCGGAAACCCAATGATCCAATCCATTATTGAAGATAAGTGGAAATTTGACAGCTGCAAATACAGCATAGCCGTTCACATATGCACAACATGTAGGGCAACCTAACAATGTGCAAAAGGACTGATCTTAAGTACAAAACAGTTCCCTGCAACAAGCCCTGTGAACTGACCATGTAATTTTTTCAGAGCTTTCCCGGAAATTTCTTGGTGTATGCCAAGCAAACTACATCACAGAAAATGGGAAGAGATCAGTCATCAGAACAATGAAAATATGGTCCATTATTGAGCTGTCGTATAATTCAACCTGTATGTCAGAATAATCGGATATCAAGCCGCTGATAATAAAAAGATGAAAATGGAAAACCTGAAACTCTCAACCCATTCCATTATTGATATTTTTTTTATTGGAGTTTATTAAGACTTTAAATTGATGTCTTATAATATCGGGGCAGTATCATTCACTTATGACATCTCAAGAGTGGCTGTCTGCTAGACAGAACAATAAATTTTGTCAGAGAAGCTGTGGCTAGTTGACCGCCTATGTCAGGACCTCAGCTATTCAAAACAAGGTTTCTAAAAGCATCCTTTACTTAATAATAGAGGCCCCGAACAAACTACTTTGACAACCAGAGCCAATCTCACGTTTTAAAGAGATACTTCCTCCGTCCTCTAATACATGTCGTTTAAGATTAATTTGAGTAGATTAAGGTAAAGTTAATGCTAGCGGTTGAACAAATTTAATGAATGGGTGGTTGGTGTTTTTTTTTAAAAAAAAATTCGTGCAAAATGTAAAATTAGTAGATTATTACTGGTGATGAATGATTATTTTATTGATTATGATAAAAAAGTGATTAATGTTTGACGTTTTAAGGTAGTTGCTGATATTAAATACGCATTGAAAATTGTTAAATGACAAGTAAAAGTGGACAAAAAAATTCGGTTAAATGACATGTAAAAGATGACAGAGGGAGTATTACCTAACACTGAGTGCGATGTTCCTCAATCTTCTCCAAGCGCTCTCATTATATCTTCCTATAACTCATGTAGAAAACACGTTAGTATTGTCATAGCAACATTCATAGTTCATTAGACATATGTTAGGCTATATGACCGACGTGATAAGATGCAGTATCAAGCCATAGGTAGCATTCAACCATTATTGGTATTCACTGTCTGCGACGGTTTTCAGTAGGAGGGTTCAACAGTTTCTTGAATTGGGGCACAAGCAGAGGCGTTCTATCCAGCTGTTTTAGATACCGGTAATGATAACTTCTAATGGGAACCTCTCGATTTGCGATTTATAATGCTGACTTCAGTGAGAGGTCTCAGCTAATTCCTCAGGTTGAGTAACCATCACGAAGTCATGTATCAATTACTAGATCATGATTTAGCTCATGTCTTAATTTTAAATGCATTTTCTATATCATGTTACCATGCAACATCTCCTCACAAGTCCAGCATTACCACGAAACTACTTTTTTCTACTGGCCAGCATAAACGCAGCCATGCTTTTAAGAGAGGAAGACGCTGGTATTTGAGCACATAAGACGGGGTCTAAGAAATGACCTCAATTGACAGTGGAGGAGTTGTTGGGCTGTAACGCTGCAAAACATGCCCGTCTTTATCAACTAAAAACTTGGTGAAGTTCCACTTAATCCTAGATCCAAGAAATCCGCTTTTACTAGATTTAAGGAATTTGTAAACAGGCGCAGTGTGTGTCCCATTTACATGTATCTGCACAATATGGATATTCAAACTTAAGCAAATATATGGCTGAAAAGTAAATTGAGAAATATTTTAAAAGCAAATTAAAAAAATATAATTATGGGTTGAGCCAGTGTCCTCCCACCCTCTATAGTCCTGAAAATTCTCATAAGTAAAATGAGCAACATTGTAATATGATGAAAAATGGCAAATGTACTGCCGCGTAGAGGCCGGGATTGTGTTTATATAGCCTGAAACAACCTCAGAGAGAGGTTAGGCACAATACAACCAGCTATGGATAGTAATCTCAACTTTCCTATCTATACAAATACTATCTATATTTGAAGAGATTCTAAGCCGGTGATTCATTTTCAATCACAGAACATATTTTTAGGCTCTGTCTGGTTTAGGGAAAATTAGAGGGAGAGGAAATGAGATGGATAACGAATTCCCAGTAGATTATGCTTTATTTTTCTCTTGTTTGGTTAGGAGTAGAAAATTATAAGGAAACTATAAAAATACTCTATAACGTAACTTAACACTATTTCTAATTTTCCATCTATTTTTCTTACTCCCAGCATTCCCTAAACCAAACATGGAACTCATTTAACTTTCGCTCGCATTTTCACTCATTTTCCCTAAAACAAACATAGCCTAAACGAACTAAAATATTCTCAGCTTTGAATGACTTACCTTGCAGAAGAACTATTATATCTTCAATTTACCTTGCGGAAAATTGGATAGTCAGCCTTATATCTCGTGCATGCGAAATTTGCTGCGTCTTCAGTGGTACCCGGTTCTTGCCTCAGGAACTGGTTGCATGGGAAAGCCAAAATTTCAAGACCTGTGAGTGCATTAGTTAGTAGCCACCACGTTTAACGACCATCAGCTGGTCTCGAAGTCCTCGTTTAATAAGAAGAGGAGAAGCTTCTCTGCAGGCTAAAATGTAATTTTGCACATCACCATGAGTGTGCAATGCCAAATGAAAACAAATTTTGCTCAAAACTGAACTAGAAAAACATCATTAAACCCCACTACAAGAAAAATGCCAGATAATCCCTCAAACAACTCCAGGCTCTACAGAAAGACAAAGATAGTAAAACAAGGCGCAAGAAAGCGGCACCTTTGCTCTTGTATTTGGAGTAGAGCTGGGTCAATTGCGTGTAATTCGCATCTGTCAATCCACTGCAGAACTCAAAGCAAAGGATCCCCTTAAGCAGGAGCAGTAGTTACATCATACAGGCCTGGAAAATGTGAGGCAGAAAAGGCAAATGGAATACCATTTAGAAGCGACATTAACTACAAGCAGGACCTTCCCTTTATAAATCCCTAGCTCCACATCGCTCCCCTTCCTATCCTGGAAGTTGAGAAGACGCAGATGTTAAGCAAACCCTAGCTCAGCTCATCAAGACGACAAATGGTGAATCGGGAAACATGTACCTTGACGGTGAAATCGTGAATGGACTTGTCAGGGACGGAAGGGGACGCGCCCATGGTGGTCTAGTGCAGGAAAGATTGGATCTTTTGTTCTGGGTCTCTCTCTATTTTCCTCTTCTCTATGTAGAAATGGGCGTGGCTATGTTGTGCTGAGGCAACGTCCGAGATTTTCGCAGAACGTGCGGTCGTGTCGCCACGATTCATCTGAGGAAGACGCGTAGGTATTATGTTTTTTTTTTTGTTTTGTTTTTTTTGCCGGTGAACCTTCAGAGCTATATCATCACCAGGTTCGGCGGAGAAGCTGGAACTGGGCAGACCGGGAATGAATGCCATACAGAGGATGGTGCGGGAAGCAACGAAGATTCAGAGCGAGCAGTGATCTCAGAATTCAGATTGAAAACTATATGAACCCCATTCACCTCACAACATAACAACCCATTTACGATGTGATCAGATTCGCTTTCTTTCCACACGCTCATCGCCGCTTCAAGCTCTTCCTCCTCCTCCTCCCCTCACTCCATCCTCCGCATCAAAACCCTAATCGCAAACCCGGTCAGCTCCTCCCCGTAGGTATTATGTTTCATAACAAAATCATACGGAGCTTGATGTCACAAACCATAGTTATTAAAACCGGACCGGTAGTGGAACCGGTCCGAGCTCTGGTTCTCGGTTTATCGATCGAACCGGTGGCTCGGACCGGTTCGATTGTCGGTCTGATTGCTCATAGTTTTGTTTATATATTTTGGTAACAATGATAAATATCACCAAATTTGACATGGCCGAGCAGAAATTGGCATGCCTAACAACTTGAAGTTCGAGGGATCGATTCTTTGCACCCTCATTTTGCTTTTAAGTAGCATTTATTATTTGATTTAATTAATTAAGATGGTTTGTACATTAATTAAACATTGAACCGGTTTCCAAAGACCGTCCGGTTTACTACGGTTTTCACCGGTTCGGTCCGGTTGAACCCGGTTCTGGATGCACAGCGATAATGTAAGTGAAACCCGGTTCATGGCTTCTTACTCCTTGGACCACTTAGTATCTTAATATAATTTGTATTTATTACTGTAAATATTGAAAAATATTGACAAAAAAGTTTATTAATTTTTAAGGAGAATGTTCTGGATTGTAGTTGGACTGTTTCATTCGGATAAATACGTTGTTCGAGTTCTTAATTTTTACTAAGGCGAGTCATCATGCTTATTTATGTTTAAGCTTTTGCAATATCATAGAACGTGTGTTTTTCTTTTAATTGATGTTCTGGATCACTCGATTTACGTGATAACGTGATCTGTGGCTCATTATGTGAATACATTATTTACATAATTTTTTTCTTATCTTAAAGTTACTCGAGTTGCGTAAGAAATACTCACTTGTTGACTCTTATGTGAGCCAACATGTAACGCACAAGCTAATTCTAGAGCTAGCCTGTTACAATTAGTATCACAGTGAGATTATACAATGGTGTCAATCATGAAATATAATGAACAGATCACTATGCTCGAAGACACGTGTGTCCACTTCCAGTAATTGCCAAATAAAATTGAGATTTTTAGAAACCGAGTAAAAGAATTTGAACTTGAAAGGATTCGTGGTAATCTCGATGGAACACTAGTGAATCACTCTTAAAACAAAGAATCGTCTGAGCTTGGAAAACACGAGAGCATTGAGAACAAAATTGTTTGAACTTGAAAATTTGTCAGCGGGCATGTCCTAGCCTTGGAGATTTGATGTGTTGAGGTAAACCACCAAACTTATGAAGAGATGGCCGGTGTGACCCGTCAAATAGACTCGGCATTGGTGGTGAAAAATGAGTCACAAAACGCTTATAAAGAGTTCAATGAAAAGGTGACCAAGCTAAACGAACACACCAAATAAACAGTTTGAGTACTAAAAAATGAGTTAAAAGAATTGTTGTTCAAATGAATTTGCTCATCCGGGCTATCAACAATCCTCCGGAACCTCGAGAATTCGGAAATCTACAATTTTCAAAATCCCGATCTTGTGAGGACGAGCGAAGTGCGAAAGATCTGGATAACTTTCTATTTAATATGTAACAACTTTTCTGCATGGCGAGGGTGAAAATCAATGAAGTGAAAATCATGATGACAACAATGTACGTTACGAAACGGGTAAAGGCATGGTTGAAGCCAAAGTATGAAAAAAATCAAGCTAAGGATGCGTTATTATGACAAGGGAGAACTTCAAAAAAAGCCTGAAAAACTAATTCTTTCCTGAGAATGTAAGCTACAATGTCCAACTCAAATTAAGATCACTAAGACACACAAATGGTTCCACGATTGTGTGAGACAATTTATGGTCATAATGTTGGATATCAAAAATATGTCTGAAGCAAATAAAACGTTTTATTTCTTTGAGGAACTTAATGTTGGAGATCACATGCACAAATGTGACATTGAGTTTTCCGAACCATGAGGCATAAGTCCAGATCCAAAATTTTCGTTAGTTAATTTTTATCAGTTTCAATTTGAACTCACTACGTATAGATCCAAATTAAAATATCTCAAATAAAAAGATAATAATTAATTATTTATTTTATTTTTAGGTTGGGTTACATCATTGACGAGCACGCCAATTGTATTGCTTCTATCGGTATCCACACACGGGTGTTGGATACCACACCTTCTTAGAGTACTATTTCTCCGAAAAAAATTATCACTATTGTGTTTCCATTCCTCGACCGTATCAAAGGAATTTAAAAGTAGCGTATCTTCTAATTGGAAACAACGCATTATTTTTTAGTGTGAAGTAAACTATTAGGTTTCGGTCAGTGGGACAAACTCAACAACTAGGTTACTAGACTTGAGTCTGTGGGTCAAATCCACTCATCTATGGGTCATACCCATGAATTTAATCAATTTGGTTTATCCGATTCAGGTGCGGATTGAATCAGATCATATTCGGTCTTAATCTCATTCGATTCTTACTCAGCTTAATAGTCGTCACTCGATTGTATGTTATCCTATATGTTTCTTCTTAACTAGTCATGGACTAAATTTCATTGGTGATAAGCAGCCTCTAGTAAAACATTACAATCCATAATTAAAAAGATATATTTTGTTTGACGGTAATCAAAACATTAGTCGTTATGGATCTATGACTCTATTAATAAACAAACACTAAAACTAAAGCCCTAGGCTAAGCCATCAGGGGTGTGATCTGGTGGTAAAGAGGGTTAGGGGTAAATTCTAATAATCCCCACGGTCAGAGTTCGAATCCCTTGGTGGTCAGGTGTATGCGTTGTATTTTTCATTTAATAATTAAAAAAAACCATATGCTAAAGTGAAAGTCAATTGACAAAATACCCTTGATATTCCAAGTACTATATGCGGCTGAAATGCTTACTAACTACTCATTTGAGAGAAACATTCAAAAGGATGATTTTGAAAATGAAGTGAAATGGCCACTATCTTATCAAAATCGATTCCTCAAATGAACAAAGCACTTAAATCCATCAAATAAGATGTCGTTATTTTTAAGAGAATGATTAAAAAATAGACAAACAGTTGGATCTAGTGACAACAATTTTGATGGGCGTACAAATAATAAGAAACTTTGGTTAGAGTGCTTCTTATGCAGTTGGTCTTACAAAGGGGTGTTGAGTGCGCTCCAGAAACAGAATAATAGGCAAGATGATAGGGGAGATGTAGACACTGAAGAATAATTTATACAGATGAGAGCCCTCCATCTTTTACTTGTCTTGAAGAAAAAGATTATGACCACCAAAACCCAAACATCGCATACTCTGATGTACATGAATTTGAAAATTAATGGGTTGATTATGGCACAACCACATTTCATAAAATGATTCGGAAGCTATGAGGATAGGTCTAAGCCATAAGAATGGTATTAGCGAATAGATGGTGGTGAATTCTCAAGTTCTCTCGATTAGTGGAGTGGCAAAGAATGTGTAAACAAAGATCGAAGAGTGGAAAGGTCCATTAAACTTCATTGTGGTTGCACTAGATGACTTTGATGTAATCTTGGGAATTGAATTCTCAAGGAAAATGGGAGTGATTTCGATGCTCTTTGTTGACAATCTTTTCTTTATGGGAGATCAATAAAATGAGAGAAGAAAATCTCTTTCTCAAACCAATTCTCTTCATGGTTTAGATGTTCTTGCAATGCCTGATATGTCAAAACTTTTGAAGTGCATACCAACACTTTGAATGTTGGATTAAAAGGGGTATTGGTACAAGAAAACTATCAGATTATCTATGTAAGTCATAAGTTAAAAGATGTAGATAAGAGATATACCACCCAAGAGAAAGAGTTATTAGCGATTGTTCATTGCCTACATGTATGGAGACATTATTTATTGGGGGCTCAATATTGTACAAACCGACAACATTGTGCGAGCTGCATCTTGCCTCAGCTAAAATTGACAGTGAAGTAGGCCGGATGATAAGACTTCTTATATGACTTTGATGTGGTAATAAAGTATAGAAGCGGGAAAACAAACCAAGTCACAAATGCATGGAGTCAAATTACTAACCTTGTGAGTCTTTATAAACTTACCCACTTATCAACTATTGATGTGTCTTCATCCCTGGAAGAATCAATCAAAAATGAATTAGATAAAGATCTGTTGACTAGAGCTATCAAACAGTTAATTGTAGAAGGGAAATTCGATGTTTTTGAGTCAAAAATTGGTTAATGCTAGCAAAAAAGAGAGATATATATATCCAGCGTCAATACTTCTGGCCCCACGAAGACTAGTTTAAATTGTTGATATAAAAAAATAAAAATGAGCTTACCCTCTGGCCTCTTATAATTTCTTAAAGTCCTCAAGAGATATGGAGAAAGTGTGTTTATGGACTTTATCATGTGCTTATCAAAGGTCAGACGCTACTCAAGCATACTAGTGATCGTAGTCTAAATGTATGAAACATTCATCCTTGTCCCCAAAATCATTCTCAGTAGAAGAGACAACGTCTTATTTTTTAAAAATTGTGAAACATCGAGGAGTGCCACAAAGCATTTTCAGCGATTGAGTTGTGAGCGATCGGGACAAAAGATTTATGGGACACCTTTGGAAGTAGCTATTTTAGGTTATGAGTTTATAATTGAAGATGTCGATGAATATCATCCACAAATCGACGGTAATGCTTAAACGGGATGTCATAGGAATGCTTGTGACACTTTATGAACCCCAATAAGAAAAATTGGGTTAACTTGTTGGATAATGTCTAGTTTTGCTTCAACCTCCACATGAGTTCGAGTTCCAACAAGAGCCCATTCAAAAAGTTTATAGGTAAACAACCTTCATGCCACATACTTAATTGGGATAATACACAGAAAAAAATTCAAAAGCATTCAAGTTCTTAATAGAATGGAAAGTAAATAATGATGTAACTAAAGCTTACTTGGATAAAACTTCTAAAAGGATGAAGAAGTAAACGAACAAGAAGAGAAAGTCACTAGAGTTCAAAGTTAGTGACTTGGTGCTGGTGAAACTGCTTCAAGAACAACTAAGGCTCCTTAGAGATAGAGACAAATGCTTAATTTGAAAATATGAAGGCTCTCTCCTAATCAACGCAAAGATTGAAAGTGTAGCATACAAAGCCTTGAATGGAAGAAGATTCACTCAATGTTTCATGGCAACTATTTGAAGCCATTTTACAATGATAGTGAGGATCCGTCTCGAAGCGTCACCAAGAAGCCAAGAGTCAAGCTAACCGCAAACAACAAAGAGGAGACTGAAGTCATATCATCAGAAAGAATCACTCACACACAATCAGAAGTGCAGTACAAAGAGTTCTTAGTCAAGTGGAATGACAAAGAAGTCAAGAAAGCTAGTTGGAAGCCAACGGAAACCATCCAGTAAGAAGATCATCCTATGTCAACAAGAACTCAACGAATTGAGTGGGGGAGACTGTTACATACAAAGCTTCTCTAGGGCATTGTTGCGTATTAAACCGCTTGCTATTTTAGTACTACTTTGCATGTTAGCATAAGCAATAATCATTTTTTTTACAAGGATTGAAAAAAGTCTCATTAGCTCTTTGCAGAGAAGTAGATAGTTCAGTGTTATAATTGGGTCACTCCTGAATAATGTACATTCTTCGAGTCTCTAATGTTTACATAGGTGTTCCTTGTGCCTATTTGCATTGTAAGTTTTCGCAATATAAAAAAAACATGCATTTTCATTCAATCGATATCCCGACTCATCAGTGATAGCGTGATCCATGCCTCATAATACGAATACATTACTTAAATGATCATTTTGTTGTCTTAAATGTATTCGATTGTGCGAGAAAAGCTGACTTATTGATTCTTGTGTGAGGCAACAAATACCGCACGAACTTGTTCCATAAAGGAAAGTTTGTGAAACACAAAGTTGGTCCATGTTTTAAGTAACTGTTTTTCCTCCAGGATCACATAAAAAGGCCAAGATTTGATGGAAAATGTAGCACCATCAGGATTATTCAGTGGGCTGCTCAGCGGACTTTTCATCTCGCCTCTCATGCTTTTACCCATTTCTAGAGTCTCCAACTAGGACGAAACAAGCTATTGATCTTGACGTCAAAAAACTCTTCACAGAAGCAGCGACAATCAAATGAGTGAAGCATGGGTCAAGGCAGTGATGAATCTTATCATGAAAGTGCTGCATAGTTGCTACGGGTTCAGGTTTGCAATCTAACCTCGAGAAGATGAGGGCTTCTGACTGTCATGGGTGGGAAGCTAGAATCTTAGGTAGTCGAGATGCTGAGAGAAGAAAAAAGTAACAGAGAACAAGATCACTTTCTTGCACAAATAAGGCAAATCTGCGGACTCACTTATTTAGTAGGTATCACTCAATATTAGATTGGTGCATGTAACAAGTGTTTGGCCTCATTCCCAGATCAGGCAGGCCTTTTCATTCCAATCATCTACCTTGGAAAATAGCTAGAGAAGAACATTTGTACAGTATAACAGTCCAACGGCTCAGATATTCTGCATCCACAAACCCCAATCAAACTTGCATGTTCACAGTAGAACCTTTTAATTTTATGTGCCATACATTTTACTTGTATGCAAGAAGTATCAAGGACCATAATCAGGCTGGCACTATTTTACAAAAACACATCACCTTCTCCATCCCTCTCATCTGTCTTTCCCAGAAGTTTTGATTCAAAACTCCACCCTAAGTTCTTCACCCATTGATCTGTTCATCTTATTTATTGTTCACAGATGAGAAGGGCACCGATGCTATATTCCATGGAGGGGAGGCAAAAGTCTGGTACAATCATTCCCGCCAATATCTTGGGCCTGGAACAAGAAGATCAAGAGTCAAGGAGATGGCAGCCACATTGTGACAGCTTCAAGGTACACAAGAAAAGGCTCTTTACCTTCAGAAGAGGGTCTGACAGACATGGAATTTCTCTGGTGCATTTCTCTGGGTGGATATCCCCACCCTTGCCTTCCCCTATTATGCTCATTAGAAGGAGCAGGATAGGGATGTGGGGGATAAGGTCCTCCACCTTTATCACCTGAAAGAATGGCAAGGAAATCAGAATAAAAGGGTTTTTTAAAACAACATTCAAAGGCCTTAATAGCTGAATGTTTTTACCAGGGAATGAGGGCCCATAATATCTCCTATCCTCATACCGCTCATGGGAACCAGGCTTCCTCCAATTATGGTCATTGTAGTGACTCCTATCATCCCTACTAGGTCCTCTGCTGTAATTGTTTGCGTAGGAACGTGGCGGCCCTTCCCTCCATGAATGATGGCCTCTGTGGTCTCCCTGAACAGAGGGATAATTATTGGGAGGGCCCAACGGAGGTGGTGGAGCATTATAACCTCTGTTATCATAGTTTGGGCAATCTGAATGTCGAACACCATTTGAATTTTGCACAGAATGACAATTTGTTGGATGTGGAGCATGTCGAGGCCCTGAAAAGCTGTCAAACGAGCAACTTGACGGGGGATCTGGCACACCCATTTGCCTCTGTGCACTATGACGGTCAGAAGCACGAAAGTCAGTTGAATCACCATAACTTGGTCGCTTCCGTGGGGAAACAGATGGCAAATTGTCAACTGGATTCTGCATGGCAAAAAGGAACAAGACAAATTAAAATACTTATATGTCATGCTGTCAATATCCATTTTACAGCGTAAAGAAAAAATTCAGGAAATGGACTCACATTTCTATTCCGAAAGGCCATTGAATCAGCACCATTAGCAACCATATCGGTTGAAGGATGGACAGGAATGGGAGGATACAATGGAGGTGGACAACCAACAGCAGATGGAGGAAGAGGATGGATACTGGAATGTGGAGGTAAAGGATGGGCAGAGCTTAGTGGCAGTGAGTGCCCATGTGGAGGACAGACAGGATGTGATGCAGGGAGGGAATGAATTGCAGGTGGGGGATGAAGAGGTACGGGCATGGAGTGACTTTGGTGAGGAACCTGAGGAGGAGGTGGAGGTGGAGGTGGAGGTGGAGGTGGAGGATGGACATGGGGAGGAGGAGGAGATGTTGGAAGAGGTGGAGACGATGGGGGCACATCACTAGGTAGTGGAGGAGCACTGAGTGATGGGATATCAGCTTCGCTACTTGAAATCTGGGTTCTGATCCCTCCAACATCATTAGATGTATTCATCTCAGCTTCAGAAGGAGCCACGTCTTCCATTTCAAGTTCACCATCAACAGCTTCCAAGATATGTCTATGCCTCTCGCCAATAAGGCGCTCTGGTTCTTCAGGTGTTCCTGATTCGTGTTCAGGGGTGACAGCCTCAAAACTTCCATCAGAATCACTACCTTCAGAATCATCCTTGCGCATGCGAGGCATACAAAATCCAGAAAGCTGGAAACTCGAATTGCTGATAAATAAAAAATTTGCGGGATATTTAGAATAATATTGGATGCATAGATAATCAAACCTGTATTTTGAACACAAATTAACAACACATCATACCTTCCATACTCATCGACTAGCATACCCTCCATTTCCCTCAGAGGGTCATGAAAGGCTCTTTCTGTCCTGGACGACCGACGAGAGAAAGGACCTGAAGAATATGAACCACTGCTAAATGAATCAAGGTTTTGCATATGGTGTCGAATAACTGAATCAGGAAGAATTCGTCTCTCCAGCCAGAGTTTCAAAACCTACTCATTAGACAACAAGAAGTCGATTAATGCCATAACTCGCAATCAAATATCATGCAATTCAACAATATAATCAATATATTTACTTTCAAACACTGCCTCCGATTCTCATTGGCTGCATTTCCTGGAGGAACGGCAGCAGACAACAATCTTGGCAGTGCTGCTTGGATTGCTGAAGGGTATATTCCTCCAACCTCACCTGATGAGTTAAAAATATACCAGAATTAGCATCCCATGAAAAAGTTCTCATTCAAAGAGAACATGCGGCAAGCCTAGAGAAAAGCACACAGAAAATTAAATCATGCCACCTTTCAATCCTCTGGAGCACTGCATCATCGAATCCACTAGGAAAAACAGATCCACCTTTCTGTTTAAGCTTGACTCATTTTCCAGAGTGCGGGAAAGGATATCAACGACCTGAATTAGAATTTTTAATATGAAGAAACATGAACATAGAGCAAGCTCTTGATCAACCTACAAATGACCCTCAGCCGAACTAAATCAAGACTTCAATTCAAAAAATAAACTAAAATATTATCTTTCACACACAGACACACAAACAGTCACAAACACCCACACAGAGACACACAGACACACCGCACCCACACATACCTAAAATACTACTCACATACACAGACAGACAGAAACAAGCAGACACAAACACCCACCCACGCATGCACAGGCACATATAAAATTAATTTCACTCTAATTAATTTCCAGACTCATCCCAACCACAATACGCACTCAGCTAAATTCAATTTGTGGCTCATTTTAACGAACATAGTAATCATTAGACCATCCAGTCAATATTTTACATGAACAGAACCTCAGTAAGGAGAGAGTGGGCATGAACAAAACTTAAGTCAACATGATATTCATAATCAGGAAGCACAAGCCTGATAATCTCTGCGAATAGCCATATTAGTCATTTTGAAAGCAAAAGAGAAGTATTGGTCAGACTTGAACAAACCTTTGATGCTAGGCCAGCTTTTGCACAATCAATAGCCATCCGTGTTGCCCGGCCGATGCTATCTTTTGTCCTAGTCAAAATCCCAAGGGCATTCCCAAATGACGTCAGGGAAGCTTTAGCTTCAACATAATGTGTTACCTTTCCAGATGACCCCATTGAGCCACACCGACTAACATCGGCATCTACAGTATTTTCCTCTCTTTTGACTAACAGTTTATCAGGTGGGCAAACAAAGCTATTATTCTGAAGAATACTGCTTTGTTGAGTGGAGTTGATGGGGAGGAGAGATGATACCGAGGGTGAAGGCAGGATAGGGCCGCTAATAGAAGATGAGCTGGTTTGGACTCCTAAAACAACCTTTTCACCAGAACGCTCATCAGAGACAGAGCCTGGCTGTGATGAATCATGTTGCACGTCCATGACCTCTATTGAAGTTCCAGATTTTAGAGACAATTCAACTTTGAGTTCTCCGTCATGTCCAGACCTACAGCGCAAAATGTAAAGAATCAGATAGGAACAACTATAAGGAATCAAATATTATGCAAGCATGGCCATCATGCACTGAAGACAAATCTATACACGATCTTACATGCAGTTAGCTGGCATCCTCCCAATAAGCGGCAGTTGTAAAATTTTGGTGTCAATTTTATCCTCGCCGCACAAGTCAGGATCAGTATTATGCGTAATCTTGGATGTATCATCATCATCATCATCTTTCCTGACCACACATTTGCTCATTTCTGTACTGTCTGACGAACTTATTTTATGGTCCGGAGGTTCACCAATACCTTGATCTGAATCAGAATTTTTCTTCTCGTTGTACTGCAGAAACTGATGGCCAGAAAACTGATTGATGACATACCTGTCATTCCGCTCTTCAACGTCAAGGGACAAACAATCAACAAAGGAAGTATTGTGCACTGCCTTACTAATTCCAGCTGCCTCAATTGCCAGGGGGCATCCACTAAATTGGTTGATTTCATCAGTCTCTACCAAAGGGATTTTTAATTCTGGTAAGCTAGATGGATTCGCAATAGCAGCATCAGTAGCCATTTCAACTTCCACGTCATTGTTACAAACAGCATTCACATTAGTTCCTAAAGGGTCGTCACCTACGCCACTTTCGGCTAATGTGGCATCAGCTTCAGCCAAAGAAGAAACACCGCCCACAATAACAGCAGGTGACTTAAGTAATTGTTCATCATCACGTGGTTGAGAATCTTCAGGTGCACCAACTGACATAGTCTCTAAAGCTTGGTGGAGACACATTGAGGGACGCAAGCCACCTTCTCCATCCACTTTGTCACATGGCGAACCCTTGCAGAATGTATCAAGTTGAGCCACATTCGCCGAAACAGTACTATCAGCTTGAGTTACTGAGCCACCAGTTGGTTCATTCAACATAATTAGCTCCTGTACATTAGATGAATAATTGTTAAGTGAGTTCCGGGACAACCCATTCAAAGCTTCAAGAGAGCATCCATTAGTTGACTTCTCTTCCGCATCAACCATCAAAGCGTCAATGTGACACTCAACATCTGAAAGCTTATCCATACGTACCCTAGCACGTTTGACTAATGGTAGATACTCGTCGCCGTCTACCTTGGAAGGAGATTCATTAGATTTCTCTGACGCATTAGGTGAATTAAGTCTATAATTGTGCACTCCAAAAACTAATTCTGCATTATCAACAGAAGCAGTCAATTCTTGGCTATCGGTGGCAACCCACTTACGATTCGGTTTTCTTTTCTTCTTAACAAATACGGCCTTTATGTCAAGACCATGCTTTTTGGTCAAGCCAACATTTTCATTCGAGTTTCCGGCCGTCCCAGTGTGCTCAGGTACGCATGTTGAACCAAAGCTGCTGCCTTCCGTCCTATTAAATGAATTACACCCCAACGAGGCAGTCCCAAAAGTGTTGTCATCAGGGTTAGAATTTGAAACTAGCAGAGGAGAATCTGCGTGTATCTCATTTCCAAGGGTGGATATCCCAGGGCAGCCATTTCTGGGAGATCCATTGCATGGCGCACTAGACACCATATTTCCTGTACCAGCAACACTATCTTCAGAAGGCAATTCAGTATCTTGTTGTCGGCGTGCATCTATCCTTGCACTTCTTAACCTTCGGGTAGAGGGGGGCCTTCTCTGTTTGGCATTAGCTAGTGAATCCATGACTTCAGGTTTTTTTCTAAATACATGAGAATACTCTACAGGAGTTCCACTGTTACTAGTTATTTGGGGAGACTTTGGATTATCATCCTTCATTGATGCTGCATCATCAAATGGAGGACTCTCTTCCAACTTATCCTTAGTCGAGAATGAACCATTTTGTAGTTGACGGATGAAACGGTCCGAGTCATTGTGCATCGGATCATTTGTTCCGGGATTGACCAGATTTCCTACTGAGCTTTCACCATTTGCCACAGTAACTCCAACACCAGGATTAAGGTCATCATCTTGAGCCTGTGTTTTCAACTTGTCGTAACTTTCTATGATTTCCTTTACAGCACGGACAAAATCAGCACTTTTTCCATAACGTTTTCCTTGAAGAGATTGCTTTTTCTCTTCTGTAAATGCCTCGACATCTATATGGCTGCAGAAGGCTCTGCAACAAATAAGACTGTCAACAGAAACTAACTTCATAACACCCAAAATCCACGTTACAACTTTACTTATCTAATTACAGTACCCTTGTTTATTTTTAGCAAATTCAGTATCAAATAAGGTCGTTTGATCTAGAAAACAAGTTTTGATCGTTGACGTAGAATAGAAGCAGACCACAGAAATATTACTTGAGTTGAGACATATTGCATGATTGCTACAAGGCGTAATCATTCCTCTTCAGGTAAACATAAAAGATATACAATCAATACCCTGTGAACAGTGTTCTGCAGTCAGAGATTTATCAATTGCCAATAATAATCTCTTTGGCCCTGCAATGCTTGTTTCAAAACTCTAGCTAGTTGAACAAAAAGATGTCAAATCATTCCATCAAGAAACGTAGCAAAACAATTGAACAGACGGGATACAAGCTATTTGAAAGTTTAAAGGCCAAGATTACATCTTATGCATGTACAGCAAATTCGTCGTTTTCCTTTCTTTATTTTATTCAAATTATAGTATTTTGACATATCAGAACTACAACCTTCATGAAGTAAAAAGTTGCAAGTAAGGAGACACTTTAGCGTCCTTATCGCTAATGTAAAATGACATAATGTATGAGAAAAAGATAAGATATCTAAATAATGACAGTGACGATCTACTTTAGAAGTGATCATTTGGTTGTTGGGTGTATCAAAAAAATTCATTTTAAGCATAATTTAACAAAAGAGCAAAACTAGTAACTGTGATAAAGGGCACGTTCCTACTAAAACACTATTAACACATTCAGCAAAAAAAAGGCTCAATATTATTAGTAAAAGGCCAAAATAAAGGTGCAGCCCATCTACCCTTGCGGTATCCAATGGCTAAGAATTCAAAAGCAATAAAAGAAAACCCAATTACCTTATAAATACTCTCCAACAGTCTAAAGAAGAAACTCCTGCGCTGTCAAATGTTTTTTTTTGTATGAAAACCCAATTACCTTATAAATACACATTATTGGCATGTATGAAAAGAATGTAGTCAACTAAAAAAAATTTCTTTGGCCCGCCAGGTCTAGAGCAGACGCGCATCATTCAGTTGCTAAGACTCGGCTCGAACAAAGCACAAAATGGTAACCCAAACACCAATACATCAGCATCAGACACGGATTTCTAAAACCTCATGTGCATCACATCTTCTCGATTCCAGACAAAACCACCGCTGATTACACTTTTAGAGTAAATTTCCTAACATGACAGTCTGCTAACGTTATGACCATCATCCTACACTTTTCCCTCTTAAATCATCATGATTTCCACCACTCCTATCCAACAAAGTCAAGGAACCATCACCATTGTACCTCAATACCATTATTTAAATCTTTTAAGCCCCCTAAAGTCACTATATATCTTTTTTATCTACCATGTCTAATATATCCAGTAGCTGAAAATCCTCTACCAAGAGCATATAACCATCTGGTTCTTCCACATGAACCCCATCTCTCTCTTTTGCAAATCATATGCTATGTGAATCATAACTTGTTTAAATATTAAGATAGTATTATCCACTAATCCGAACTTTAAGGCAGAATCAGCTATAAATTGCTGGTCTTGCCCCTTAAAGACATCTATAAGAATTTTAGGGAGACGTGTTCCTCATTTCAGTGAACATACGACTGACTCAAGTGTAACAGAGTGCATTTCCCACCCCCACTGATGTGCTTGCAAAAATGATATACTCTGACAAATGGATATTATGATTTAAGCCCAATCCACCTTGAGTCCTCGAACCCATATCATTTTTGAAAACTCTTTCCCTTAATCATTCATTCCCAACTTAGCATCGCCAAATAGATGTTCACACACAATAAACTATCCTTCTATCAAAGAAAAAACTAAACAAACATGTTTGATGAAATAGGGACCACAAGTAGAGGAAGCATACATTGTGTATCTCCATTATGCTGCTGTATGAAACCAGTACTTGCGTCCTTCAGACACTTCATGAGTCCTTACTAGATATCCAATTGGACTATACCCACACTTAACAATATCTCACAAGTTAATTCGCCAAGCTTTCTACACTATAATTTTTAGCAAGCTGATCATAGACCCTGATAACTAACTCAATTCAGTCTTGATATAGAGCATTGAAATTTTCGCTCAATAATTATTCTACTTAAACAGGCATTTAACCGACAAAATGCTGCCAGCTTATAATGCCACTATATCGGATATCAACAATTAATGGTAATCTAATATGGCCTTATAAACCTTTTCACATATGTCAAAGCACATCGGCTAGCTAATGCTATTAAATTTCAATTACAACAGCTCTTTGGAAAAACAAAAAATGACTCGTATCTAACTTTCTTGCAGGTAGCATCAAATTAAAAAAAATCAATTTTCATGATAACAGCATACGAAGAAATGTATACTTGGTTTACAAGATGACTGAAGGCAATAATGTCACCGCACAAAATAAAACATAGAATCTATAAGTAGAAAATAAATGAGACGTCGATTACTGACTTACATTTGATTAGTTCCAAAGAAGAAGACAAGCACTTTCTTGCTATCAGGCTTGTAGCCCCATTTTTCTGGTTCACTTACCTGCCCAATAGATAACATCTCCAGTCAACACCTTATGCAAATTATTCTACAATGACAATGAAAAGAGGCATCATTGAGTTTAATTATTGATTCTATTCATCGAACTGGTGTACAATCCTTCACAAGCTAGAACAACGAATCTTGATATGGATCTCAAGCTCAACTAGACATGTCTTGCAGCAAGCTGAGTTTCCAAACAGATATTAGAAAATATTGAAACATGCAACAGTAAAACTTACCAAAAGGCATAATAAAAAAAACTCATATTGCCAAGTGACACCAAATCCAAAAAAAATTACAGTAGAACATACAAAAATGAAAAGGTATCACAGTTTTGCTGTAGATCTATGGACTGTAAGAGAAAACGAGCAATATGAACTATATCAAGTCCAAGAGTAAAGAAAATTATGCACACAGGAATAGTTCTAAATAACTGGCAGCTGTCAGGCTCCAACAAAAAAATGTAACTTCAACTCTAACTCCAACAATTAACAACTACCCACACTCAAAATAACCCATACATACCGTGGCAGGCCAAGCTGGGAATCCCTTGACCTTGGCCAGCACTAGATCGCCGACCTTCCAGTTCTGCCGCGCTGCAGCAGCAGCTGCAGCCGACGGCGCCCTACTCTTCCTCCGATTAGGCGCCATCCGCAACTTCAATTCATCCAATAACCACAGCGCAGCACGCACCACACCGCAATTAGCAACGTCACGCTCACCAAGAGTTACTAACGAACCGCTTCGAAGCACCCAAGCCAACACCGAACCAAATTCCCAACTGCCTACGCACCAAGAAACGCCGCGATTTCTCAAACCAACAACCAGGCATTGAGAGCGACAGATTACACGCGCTCCCGCATCGATGCCGAGAAGATTTCAATCGAGTGCGATAGCCAACGCCGAGACGAGGGAAGGGGAGTGTGCGCTTGGAAACCCTAATTGGGGATTTGGGCGAGAGGAGAGAGAAGATGATGAGAAGAAAAACGCAAGGGTGAATTTTTTTATATATTATCAGGCTGAGCGCTAACATGCGCACTCAAGCTGTATGGTGTTAGCGAGTCGGAGCTAACGTGCACTTCGGCTGAACGAAAGTAGAGGAGTTCATTACAAACCAACCGGTTCGTCGGGTCCGAATATTTGGGCCGTTCGATCATCTGGCCATTGTTCGGTCCAGTGTCAATGTGACTCAATTTTTTCCAAAAGAAAATAATATATGATTATTATATTGGACAAATCATTAATTAAGTATCATGTTATTATCCTACATCGATTTAAAAAAATTGAATTTTCATAATATATAGTTTCGATAAAAGTGTATAAAAAATGAGGAGAACATAAGGGACCACATGCGCACACTACCGCGTCTGGCATTCACGGATCAAGGTCAGTCTTTTCAATGCTCGGAGGAGTCTCTTTAATTATCTGAGTCTCGAAGTAGATACTGCATTATCTTTAATCACGCATCATCGAGTGACTTGCGATAGAATCACTATGAATGGACGCACCTTATTCAATCCCGATATCTGATGATCCATGAGATCAATCTCACGATTTCGTCTAATCGTTCCTCGACTGATGTACAAAAGTCTCTTCCCAAATTCTCTTCCGACTCTCATATCACATTGTGGGAAATCAAATCTAATTCAAGTATCCCTTCTTATTCTCATATCACATTAAGGGGAATCCAATCTAATCTAAGTATCAATATGGTTCTTTATTCTCATTATCTAAGGGATTAAGAATCATCATCTATCTAGTCTCGACTAGCGACTCGTTGCGCATCGTCGGGGTCTCGCCCCAATTGAACGACGCCCATAAGATCAACACATTATGGTGATATTTGAGACTCACTAGACTCTTGAAAACCCGATCACACATGAGTTGGACTCACTTAAGATAAGCATCCCACCACTTATTCAGAGGATGGCCGAACACACCATCACTCCTCCCCTAAAAAGGTAATGGAGTTTTTCTCATTTTCCTGAGAAAGAACATCACCATTGTATCTCATTAGCTCTTTAAGGACGATCATTTATCTGATTTATGCGACCCACATATCGTTAGACTCGTATTGAAGTCTAGTTTCATAATTCATCATCCGATTTTCCATCTGATCTCCCAAAGATTCAATACTCAATAACTATAAAAATGTCACTGAGACTACGAAAGACCTTCAAATCTTGTCACTTGGCTAACCTGTGACACCTGGCGCTCCCAATCGTGGCAGGTCCACTTCTCTTTAAGAGCAAACCCATATTTCTTTCAGCCATTTGCTTTTTGCCAGCCCTGAAGATGCCTAGCCAGTTATCTTCTAGTCCAACCCACAGCCCACTCTATCTCAATCCATAAGCTGTCCAATCAGTCATCTGTCAGTCCAACCCATAGCTCCCTCTATTCAATCCATAAGCAAAGAAACAACTGCAGCTGAGTAGATGATGGAGTGGGATATAACAGTTGTGGGGAGTTGCATTTCTGTATGTATAGATATGAACTGTGGTTGCACGAACACTTCCCATTATCATAGACAACAGTCAAAAAGCCTCTACTATAAATACATGGTATCTTCCTCATTTGTCAAACATCATAGAAACACATATTCCTCCTCTCATATATAAAAATAACTCTATGTTTTTTTTGATAAAATTAATATGTTGTTGATTGATGTTGTAACCGGTACTAAATATAATTAAAATATATAAGCTATTATTATAAAAAAAAGTGTTTCCTCAAGTTAAAGATTGATGAGTTAGAGTTGACATTTAAAATGATATTGATTTGTTTGTACAATTTTTATAAGCAAGAAGAAAATGATGAAAGAGCCGAAAATTCAGTTGGGATGGAATTTGATGGAGAAAAGATTTTTGAAGATGGGGTGATTGACTTTATAAATAATTTTGAGAGTGAATAAAGTCAACAAATGAGTTCGGAATCTGATTAGATATGTATTGAGATGAAAAGCTGGTGAAGCCTATAGTTGAAGAAAATTTTGATATTTTGAATTGGTGGAAGGTTAATAGCTCCAAATTTCATATAATTTCTTTAATGGCTAAGGTAGTGTTCCCGAGTCAGATTTAGGATGGGAAAGGAAGAGATGGGAAAAATTAAAAAGGGGATGTTCCTGAGTTTTTTTTGGAGAGATTTGGAGGGGGAGGGGTGCCTTGGAGGGGTTTAAAACTCTCATTTCTTCTCCTCCCAAATTTGACGAATTTGGAAGGGAAGAGATGTAAGGGTTGCCCTTCATTAAAAGATTGTTCATTAACATAAAAAATATTATGTAAGGGTATTTTAGTCAATTTTTTTTTATTTTCTTATGCCTCTCTCCTTCCTTTCCCTTTCCTCTCATTCTCTTTCGTTTCCTTTCCCTCCCCTCCCCTCCCCTCCAAACTCAGGAACACCCATTCCTCTCCTTCCCTTCCCTCTCCTCTCCTCTCCTTCTTTTCCCTTTCCTCTCCTTCTCTTTCCTTTCCCTCCCCTCCAACTCAGGAACAGAGCCTAAAGATGTGCTTGTAGTCTTTGTTTCTAATGTTGTTTCAAAATCTGCTTTTAACACCGGTGGATTATAGACAACCAACAGCTAGATTGATATTTTCAATTCTCATCCTTCTCTCTAAAACCCAAAACCAGAAAACAACCAACGGTGGAGGAGGAGGGTCGGGGCAGACCCTCCTCCTCGCACAGTCATTGCCTCCTCCCTCCCGCACCCCCTCTTCCTTCCCGCATCCAGCAGTCCCCTTTAGACCTCACGGCCACTGTTTCTCCCCGCCGCTGCGGTCCTTGCTGGACCTTCCGGGTGGGAGAGCCCTCGCTGCCTAGCCAATGCAGTCATGGAGGCCTGAATCCCCGTCCACGACGGCTAAGCCAGCTCGCGCCCAGGTGCCTCTTCCGTCCAGTAAGCCTGGTGAGGATCCAGCAGTAAGCCTAGGCTTCACGGTCGCATCCATCCCCCAGCTGCTATCACACAGTCCCTGTTGCTGGCTGGGTTTAACCCATCACCGCCCACCCCGCAGCCCTAGTCACAGTCAGATCCCGTTACTCATACCCTCAGTGTCTAGCCGTCGCGGTTGATGGAGCCTCAGACCGCCTGAGGTTCATGAGTCGGCAAACCTAGGCGCATCCGACGAAGTCTCTCCCCCCGTGGCAGATGGACACTGTGTCGCCGGTACGTGCCTCTTCGGTCAAATCTGGACTTGTGGGAGGCCGGAAACCGCAGAGTCGCTTCAGATCTGACCAACTCAGCCTCAGATCTCGCCGGCCTAGGCTTCGCTGAGACCCGATCCTGCTTGGTTGCGCTGCTCGCTCGGCGTGTGGTTTTGGCCGCCGAAACGTCTCCGCTCCTCTTCACCCTCGCTCTTCGTCGCGCTCCGGCTCTGCGAACCTTGGGCTCGTGCTTCTCGAGCAACGCGCCGACTTCGACTGCAGAGAATCTTGGGTGAGCGGCTGTCTCCTCCCTCGAGCGCAACGCTCCCCTCGGGAGGCTCCCGAGCGCAACCCTAGCCCCTGCGCTGTTCCACTCGCCAGCCAGCCCAGCGAGTCCAGCCAAATTAGGCGGGCCCGAAGGCCCTGTCCAGCCCAGCATGCAGGTCTTTGTTATGTTAGCAGCATACTCTTAGACTCTCTGGTCAGCCCTTGTAGGCTCTCCGGGCCAAACGCCTAGACCTAGTGCCACCTTGTAGGCTCTCAAGCCAAACATCTAGGCCTCGCGCCATCCCCTTGTAGGCTCTCGAGCCGAACCCCTAGGCCTCGCGCCACCCCCTTGTAGGCTCTACCCAAACCCCTAGGCCTCGTGCCACCCCATTGTAGGCTCTCGAGCCACACCCTAGGCCTTGTGTCATCCCTTGTAGGCTCTCCGAGCCCTAGGTCCTTTGGATCATTACCAATAAAATAAAAATATATATTAAAAAAAAAAAAAAAAAACACCGGTGGACGGATTTTAAATCAGTATCGTAGTTCTTTGAGAACTGACTCAATATAAACTTTAATGTGTTCAAGACTGATTGTGTGCATCATCAATCTCTATTGATGTTCTGAGTGAAATGGCTCGATCAAAATAAGACATTGCTGCGTATTTGAAGTTGAAAACACAAAGGTAGGATATGCTATTTTTCGGGTTTTGCTAACATGTGCAGAACTTCGGCTCCTCATCCTTCTGGATGCAAAATATTCAACTTCTTACACTAGCGAAGTTGACCTTGTTAGGAGACTTGGGTTGAGCGGTCTGTTGTTTTCACCATGAGCCCCAAGGATTGGTATTTGACTGCTCTTGGATGGATGTTCTTGAATCCAGGCACCAACAGCGGTAATTTGGTCTGGAAAGCTCGAATAGCTCGTCAGGGCTCATCTTATCCAGTTCTCTTTGCCTTTTCAATTCAAAGACACTGATGAAGCTCTGGGTATGGTAATTTGTATCGTTGATGGCAAGTCCTTCCAGCTGGTGGACTTGGGCACACATTCTCTTGTATAGACGCATCGCCGAGATGGCATCTTCAAATGGGTCATGTATCCCAGCTTGAATGGTGTAGCTGTGGAATTCCAGAACGAGTAAGATAAAGTTCACCCAACAATGTCATGTTCGGAAAAGAAAAATGCCGATGAACGAAGAGACATACCCTAGATACGTTTGAGTGAGGTATTTAAGCGAGTGACTCACCAGATTTGTCTTCATTAACGGAGGATACTTAGCCGTGTCTCTACAAAATGAACGGGGTCAATTATAACATCATTTTTTTAGGCTGACCAAACGTCACCAAAGAAGAATTAACTGCACCTGAGAAGGTGATCAGGATAACTTAGACCCAGACTTTCTAAATCATGTTCCAAGTCGTGCCCCACAAGAAGTCTCGCCTTGCCGCTATTCATTCTCACTCTGCCTAAGATCTCTCCGTTGTACAAAATTTCCTTGATTTTCGCTTGCACTTCTTCAAGGGGCATCGCATCTTGCAGATGCTCCGCAGTCAATCCAGTTACTTCATGTCTGATCACATTTACAGAGAAGTTCGCACAGCATTACGATCAAAAAATTTCCCTGGCAGATTAAACCGATCGGTAACATGTCAACACCTTATCAACGTACCTGTAGTTGGTGACAGGGCTGGCAGGTTGGACATACGCATGGAAAACCAAGTTCTCCGCGTCATCAACTAGGCAAACCCTGGCACAGATATCAACTGACTCATCGCTTCCACCGCCCACCATCTCACAGTCCATAGCAACTGCTTTCGAGTCCGCAGCAATACATCCGTTAAATGAACTTGACATCTTGTTTTGAGAACCAGCTGAATCGGATAGGATTGTTGCCTGAAATTTAATAAAACAGATTTATAACGACACCATTCGCCGGCGCAAAGACAAACAATTTTATTACCAGGCCCAGAGAATTGCAAAACATCATGTTACCGGCAACAGCACTCCTAGCAGGCTCCGGACACCATTGTTAAAGACCAAGCAAAACAATGAACTTGAAAGATTTGACACTCACAATTGGCACAGGCGGTGGCAAACGACATGCTTCCTTATGCGTGCTGGCAGCATCAGATGAATCAAAAATCTTCATACAAAGGTCACAACCCTTTTCTGCGAACATCTTCGAGCAGTTACCCTTTGGCAGTGGGCCTTTAAAGACAGACAGAAGATACCTTAATCTTTTGTTCTTTCCCGAAAGGGAATAAAAACAAATCAGGCGTGCTTATTAGCACCTATTCTGAGAAGCTACTCCACGCCGAGTATCTTACCAGTAAGGTGTTCTCTCAACGACTCGAAGGACTTGCAGTGCTTTTCACACACTCCACATTTCGGTTGATGGACAGAATGGTAGGAGGTCTTCATGTGCCAGATAAGGTGGTCCTTTCTCTTGTACTGCTTGAAGCATGCTGCACATCTGTGCCTGTAAACATATTAAATTCAACGGAGTTAGATCCGGTGCAAGCACTCTTCCCTTGACCAAGGGTGTCTTATTGACTCAGATTACTTGCATAAAATGAACCCAGAGACCGCTTAAATCAAGATGTTCAAAATCTTCTCAAATCCTATCAGCCGATGCTGACCAATCCAACACATGTGCAGCGCACAATTACAAAACCCCACAAATCCAGACATTGACACTCCCCATTCACTGACAGTCCAGTAGCAAAATCATCACAAAACTCGTTAAATCTGCAGACCATGCATGCCCATCTTCAGCAGGGCGACTCAAAACATGAACAGAATCGAAAAGCAAGCACCTTTTGCTGGGGGTTTTAACAGGCTCCGGTTCGACTCCGGACTCCATGGAAAGATGAGAGCTTTCGTCAGCCTTTTCAGCGGCGAGGAAACCCACTTGAAAGTCAGACATGCAGCGTCAAGGCAGCGAGCGATCTGTACAGACGACAGTGAAGACTGAGAAGAAATTTGATGTGTGTAGCGAGCCTCGTCAAACAGCCCTAATTACAAGCCCCTCTTCTCTTCTGTTCTCTTCTGTCTTGTTACGCTCTGATTCTCAGTTTTTGAGTTGAAGGGAGACACTATTAAAAAGAATTATTTTATATATAAAAAATTAATAAGATTGTTACTTCGTCCATACTCCATATTATAATAAATACGTTAGCAAGTTGACCAGATTTAATAAATACGTATATGGTTAAATTCTTAAAAAAATTTGTGTGAAAAGTAAAATGAGTGGATGATTACTTGTGAAGAATTAATTTCTTATGGATTATAATAATAAAGTGATTAATGTTTGAAATTTTAAGATGATTGTTGATATTAAATACGGATTGAAAATTGTTAAGTGATAAATAAAAAAAATAAAAATATTCGGTTAAATGACATTTAAAAGAGAATAGAACAAGTATAAAAAAAGAATTTAAAGAAAAAATTATAGTAGAAAAAGAAAAAAAGGATAAGTGACAAATAACAACACGTGATCACCCATTGCACATTACAGGACTCTTAGCGCATTTTAATAATTAATTGTAAGTTTGGTATAATTTATTATTTATTTCGATACTAATTCTAATAAAGTTATCAATTTTTTTTAATTTTTAACTTTTTTTATTATCGCATACTAATAATTCCGATGTCCAATTTCAAAGTTAAACTTTACAAATATTGTTAATGTCCGGATGGTGGCTTTTCCGGTTTTAGAAAAAATGGATTAAAAATATTATTTAAGATTATATACTATGTTTAATAATTTTTTGAAAAAGTTACATTTGGTGATACTGCATTTACGTTTAAATATGCTGATAGTGTGTGTGAGTTGATCCGCAGTGAGTACGGACATCAACGTGAAGTACTCGGGTGTTAATAAAAAAATGGATAAAACCCAAAAAGGGCCCTGAATTAACACCATTACTCCCTCCGTCCTCTATTACATGTCGTTTAAAGTTAATTTGAGTAGATTAAGATGAAGTTAATGCTAACGGTTGAACAAATTTAATGAGTGAGTGGTTGATGTTTTTTTAAAAAAGTTCGTGCAAAAAGTAAAATTGGTAGATTATTACTGGTGATGAATTATTTTTTTTATTGATTATGATAAAGAAGTGATTAATGTTTGACGTTTTAAGGTAGTTGTTGATATTAAATACGCATTGAAAATTGTTAAGTGACAAGTAAAAGTGGACAAAAAAATTCGGTTAAGTGACATGTAAAAGAGGACAGAGGGAGTATCTAATTGCGGTCTGAGCTACCACAATTTCTAAAAATTGTGCAATCTAAAAAAATGAACTAATTTTATAAAATAAAATTTATTATTACATTCCTAAACTAATATTATTATAAGATTTAGATTTGTGTGCGAAAATAACATCATTTAGCTATCAAAATAAATAATACTCCCTCCGTCCTCTAATACATGTCGTTTAATGTTAATTTGAGTAGATTAAGCTGAAGTTAATGCTAGCGGTCGGACAAATTTAATAAGTAGGTGATTAATAATTTTTTGAAAACGTTCGTGCAAAAAACAAAATTGGTAGATGATTACTGGTGATGAATATATTTTTTATTGATTATGATAATGAAGTGATTAATGTTTGACATTTTAAGATAGTTGTTGATATTAAATATGCATTAAAAATTATTAAGTGACAAGTAAAAGTAAAAGTGGACAAAAAAATCGGTTAAGTGACATATAAAAAGTGGACAGAGAGAGTATCATTTTACGCACATAAAGAAAACGACGTCTTTTCATATTAAATCATCAGTAATTTTTAATAAATTTAATAAGATGAATTATAATTAAGTGTTCAATTAAATTGATATTAAATATTATTCAAAATCAGTATATTTGTTTTGAAAATTATGTTAATTCAAACTACAATTAGAAGATGCGGCTTTTTACATTTTTTCCAAAAAAAAAAAAATACATTTCAAACTTTTAGCTCTGCGGAAATCCAATCCCGATCCCCAATTGTGCGTTATAGCGTAGAAAAGAGCCTCGGTGTTTCGTATCTCGCTCGCTCGCTCGCCACGAACCGTCATCGTCATGGTTGGTAGTCAGTCCTCAACTCTCTCTCTCCGATATTGAGATTCTAATGGCGTCTGGTTCGGTCTAATGGTGTTTTGTGTGTAGCTGTTCTTCTCCTACTTCAAGGACTTGGTGGGGAGAGAAGTCACCGTGGAGCTCAAGAACGACCTGGCCATAAGAGGCACGCTCCACTCCGTCGACCAGTATTTGAACATCAAGCTCGAGAACACTAGGGTGGTCGATCAGGACAAGTACCCTCACATGGTACCAAAATCTAGGGCTTTTTTTTCCCTCCTTATTCTTATTCTTAGTTGTTAAACAAATTTAATAGGTATGTATCTAGGGTGTGTTTGGTTTAGGGGAAATTTGGTGGAAAAGAAAATTTAATGGAAATCTATAATGGATCTCATTTTATTTTCCTTTATTTGTTCAAATGGAAAATTGGAACGAAAGTTTCAAAACTCTTTTTATTTTACTTATAACTTTCACTCAAATTTTCCATGTAGTTTTCGTTCCCACAATTTTTTCCTAAACCAAACAAAGGAATCCTTTTAACTTCCCTTCAAAATTTTCTTTCCACCAAATTTTCCATGCAGTTTTCTTTTTCATAAATTTTCTCTAAACCAAACAAAGGAATTCTTCTAACTTTCCTTCAAATTTTCCTTTCGACCAAATTTTCCATAAAACAAACACACCCTTGATTTATTTTTTAAAATTGTGTAAAATGTAAAATGTGTTGTATTATTGATGTGTG